>BQNB010018060.1:0-68892 GCA_026074375.1 Tanacetum coccineum
AAGTTTGATTTTGTCACTGAAGATGGAAGGCACATTCATTTATCTAAAAAAGAAATCAATAATCAAAAGAAGCTAGAGGAGGAAGCCAAAGCTGAAGCAGCCAAACAGGAATAGGAGGTAAGGAAAGCAGAACTGATTGATCTGCTTGGCCCAGAGGTGGTACACGAGTACTACAATTACAAGTTGCAATATGATAGATATTGTGACAAAATGCTGTATAGAAGAGTTGAATCAAGAATCACCAACTGTGATGTCTTGACAAAAAAAGGTCCAATTACTTTTAAAGTATACAGAGAGGATGGCACGTATGAAGTTATTCCTAACTTCAAAGTCAGTGATCTGTATCTTGGTAAATGGAGAGAAGTGATGAAAGCATGTTCATATTGAAAAGGTGGCAAACCATCTATGATCAAATACAAACAAGAATGGACTACTTGCACACAACTGAAGCAGAACTTGGCATAAACTTAGATATTCCTCTAAGTATGCAGGACCCTCTTGACAAACTAAACGATCTTGCTAACAAGGAAAGAAAACATGCTGATGACATCCATGACTACTTCAAAGCAACTAAAAGGTTTAAGTCATCAGTTCTGTATGGAGATCATTTAGCTGGTACTGTGCTAAATGAACCTGTCCTTGGTATGATCATGTTTAATTCTTATCATAGACAGGATTTTGTTACCATTAAAGACATGAAGGATTTCTCAAACGCCATGCTATACACCGTACAAGAAATCTTCTTCAGACGACATCAAGGTCGAATGATCATGCTAGAACCTTCAGTTCCCTTTTGCTTGCCGAAGTTGATAAAAGAAACCTGAATCTACTCAAGCAGATGAGAACCATTAAGCAGCTGAGGCAATAGTATAGAAATCATTTGTATTGACTTTATCTTTTGTAAATGTATTGTAATGAAAGTTAATAGAAGTGGTTATCAGTTTATGTTGTTCAATTTATATCAGTTATGTAAGAAGAAGTTGTTTTGCTCACTTACAACTGATTTTAACTTAGGCTATTTGTATATTCAAATAGGGGGAGATTGTTGGGTTAAGTTCCTGAGCCCTTCAGTCTTTCAGTAGATTTAAACATAAAATCCCCTAAGTTACTCAAGCTGAAGTAGTTCAGTTTGAGATGTTGAAGTTCCTTCAGCGTCAACTCTTTAGGTCCTTAGAAGATTGGGAAGTATCTTCACTTCAGTGTATGCAGCGGTACAGAAACTAAAGAAGGCCCTTGGTTGGAGCTTCAGTTCAGCTTGGTTGACAATTCCAAGCTGAACATAGTCTCTCTCCTTAACAGAAGCTGAAACATAAGTTTCACTTCTAGAAGGTTTACAAGGCGGGAAAAAGATTGCTTTATGCCAAAAGGAATTAAGCAATCTCCCTTGGAAAAGGTGCTTCTAAAGTCAGAAGAGAAGTACATTTGCTTTTCTTCAAAGGACTGTACCTGGTACTCTAAAGCATGTCAACATTTAATGTTATCTCAACCACCCATTAGATGTGTGACACGCGTACTAGGTTAACTTGTAAACCCTAATCTCTTTGCCTATAAAAGGAAAGAGATTCTCAGAGTAAATGTTATCTCTTCCAATTAATGTGAAAACAAATTGAAGAGTTCATTTATCTCTCAAACAAACTGACTCGTACCACTGAAAGCTGAAGCTTCAGTTTTGGTCATAACAAGTTTTTTTTCTTAAACTATTAACATAGGTTAAAGTTTAAGTTCGAAGGAGATAACACCTTAATTGTCATTCAACCACCTTGCTTTTCCGCAAACAAGGTGTGTCATAGATTCTTTATTTTAATCTAATAAAAGTCTATACGTTGAAAAGTACTTCTGTGTGTTTTAAACTTGTTCTTTATATTGTTTATATATATTTGTTTAAAACTCACATTGTTGCTATAGAATTTGATTAGTTTAAAGTTGATAAACCTTATATCAGATTCCAAGGGACCAACACTATCAACAATCCACATAACGATCTGGATCACCTGCATCACATGAAGAAAACAAAAATGGAATAGTAGATGGTTTGGCTTCCCATTTTTAAACGGGAACCGATGTGTTAGAGTAAGACAAAATATGTTCTCTAATTTTAACAACACTCGGATGCGCTTTAGCAGTTAAGCTCTTAGGGGACCAACCAACATTTCGTTGTGTTTCATACTATTTTTTCCACTTCCTACTGGTGTTTATTTTTGTCCTTGTGTATTTGCTAAGTGACGTTTCTTGCACTAAAAGTGAAGTTGATCGAGAAGTACTAGAGACCTTATTTTTGGCACTTAAGGGAGTAACTACCACAAACCTAGTTTTTGTTATTATGGGAGTAGTATATAAAGACTTAGATTTCAAAGTTTTAGGAGTAATAAATATGGATCTTCTAACTTTTGAATTCATAGACAACTTATGCTTTGCAAGACATTTATCATGACATGGGGTAAGCACATTTTTATCACAAGAAATACACGATACATCCTTCGCTTCAAGAGCGTTTTGAACATCAACATTTGTTACAATCTTTTTGGTTTGAACCGCATTCTTTATAGACGTAACGTTTGTCTTTATATTTGTCCTAACATGAACTTCTACATCTTTTAAATGAGTCTTAGTGTTTGACAAGACACTATTCTTGGATGATGAGCTTCTACTCGATGGTCTTCTAACACTAGTAACATCTTTCGGTCCTGTGAACGTTAAAACATTCTTAGTTTCCTGTTTGTTTGCATTGTTAACCTTGTACATCCCCGATGCTATGACATTGGTGTTCGTAACAACAAGTTTCTTTTTGGTAGGTGAAGTCTGTAAAGTGATTATTTTTGTCAAAACATGTTTTTCTTTAGTTTTCGAAACAAACATTTTATTTTGAACAACTTGTTTATTAATTAGTGTGACACAAATAAGTTTGTTGAAAACTGAATGTTTATCAAACTTAGTATTTATAGACTTACCTTTTTCAACATTTTTTAACTTGGCTTTCAACTCAGAGATTGCTATCAAAAGATCTTGATTATGTGTCCTTACATGTTCATATGAATATGTCTTTTGATTAACACTCTCAATTAATTCATTAATCTCCTTTTGAGACTGAGTCCGTGTCATTTTGATTGAATAAAAAAGCTTTTGGTATTCCAATTTGATATTTTTACGTTCTTTAAGTAAAGGCTGTACTTGAAATTCCAAAGACACGTTCTCATTCTCAAGCTTCTCCATTTTTGATATCCAAGAGGTTTCACAAAGATTTTTTAAAGAAGTTTCACAGTTTTTTTCTTTTTGATGTTGTTGTTGTAGTTCAAACTCAATGCATTGTTTTGACATCTTTAAAAATTATTTTCAAGAATCTTTATTCGTTTTAGCAAATTCTCTTGGACATTAATGGATTCCCTCTTTACTTTCTCTATCTCATTGTTCAAATTATCATTCATAGAATTAAAACACATCAACACACAACTTTCAACATCATGCTTAAGTGTTGCTTCCAAGAGTCGATCATTTAAAATCTCATTTTGTCGCATTGTTGCATCAAGATCACTTTCCATTAAAACAAACACATCCATCATTGCTTTTACTTATTTTGGAAACTCTGTTTGAATAGCTTTGAAAACCGTATGCAAGTAATCAAGAATCAGGGTCACCTATTTATAACAAAATTCATTTAAAATTTTATCCTCATGACTTGTAAAGAATATGCTTTTTAGAGTGGTTGTTGTTTCCAAAAGAGTGTACAATTTTTTAATCTCATCTTCCAACATATGGAAATGTCTAATTATTTTTCTTGAACTTGGCATTGTTAAAGACGGTGAACTCGATGTACTTGCACTTGTAGGAGTTTCAGAAGACGTAAAGGCAGATGAGAAACATTTTTGTTCAAGAGATAGCTCTACTTGTGGAACAAAAGTTTTGTAAAGATCATTTAATTTCCCATAATCAATTGGACGAAAATTTTGTTTTTTCTCAATATCAATTGGATCTTTCAATGTGTTTTCTATTTTAATTTGACTCTTGGTTGCATCCTTAAGTATTTCCTCAGTATCACAAACATTCACATGCACTTTAGAACTATGAATATATGAAGCATCATACAACTTAGGATTCTGAGAAATTGCTTTCTTGAGCGTATACGGATTTTCATAACCCAAACCATGTTTTAATTGTGGATCGTAAACAAATAATGGTTTTGGTCTAAGCATAAACAATGCTTGCACAAAGTTACTCATTTTCATAACCACATTTTATTTCTTTTTGAATTCAGCTTCCAAATTCAGAACATCATTGAAATACTTATCTTCAGTTGCATTCAGCTTATGTTTCAAAGAAGTATGTGCAGTTTTTAGTTCTAAAAGTTGGTTTCTTTGTTCTGAAACATTTAGCTGCAAATCATCTCTTTCTTTTTCCAAAGATCGAATCTTATCTCTATCTTAAATATATTGAATTTGAGATTCATTTTCAAGTCGTTTTGCCCGATGATCAGCCTCGATGTATTCTTTATGAAAATTGGTTTTGTTTGTGTTTGTTGTTTCAAAAACCCGAACCATTTCCTTATATTGCTCAAGCTGTTTAGTTAATTCAACATTTTGTTGTTTATCCTTTTTAGCAAGTATATATTGCTTCTCAGCTTCTTTGTAAACATTTCTAGCTAATTGTTCTAGTTCATTGTCATATGAATCATGAGCATTTTTATCATGTTCAACGCTTCCATCATTAACTTCTATATTTGGATCATCAAATATAATTTCGCTAATAATTTGATCATCACCAGTTGTAAAGTTAATAATTTTAGGTTGCTCATGATACGTTTGTTCATGATTACTGTTGGAAAATAACGGATTCATGAAGCTTGTTGATGGTGTTTGTACCTCACTGATGAATGCAGATTCATTTCTTGGTCCTTCATCAGAATCAGTGTTTTCTTGTTGAATTTTAGCCATCATTCATATGTTCGCACTCAACTCTTCAATCTCTTCCATTTGAGTAGCATCAGCAGTGTGAAAATAATTTTTTTCATTGGAAAGAATAACTCTAGCTTCATCCTTCTTTGTAAGCAACATTTGTTCCATGAAGTACTTAAAATCCCGAACTCTTGGCTTTGGACAATCCTGACCATAGTGACCTTTCGCACTGTAATTGTAGCATTTCTTGATGAAGAAGATCGAAGAGTTCTTTGTAAATTCCCAGTCTCTTTCTAAACATTGCTACCCTCAACATACTCTACTTGAGTATTGTAAGATCTTCTTGCAATTCTACCATCATTTCCAACATTTCTGCTTTGAATATTCACTCTGCCAGCTTGCACGACTGCTTGATTCCTTGTGTTTGAAAATGAGCGAAGTCGGTTGTTTGTTGGAGTAAAATAACGCCGAGTGTTTGCATGAGCAAGTAGCCTCATTGCAGAAGTGAGAGTATCTTCTGGATCATTTTAAGATGTATCCCCCTGGTAATCATCATCGAAATCTATCACATAAGGAGGATGTGTGACATAATAAGGTTGTGGCGATCGAGAAGAAGAACTTGTGCGTGCAACTAATGCAAAAGGATCATGAGTCTTTTCCAACTTTTTTCGCTTTGGAAGCAATGACAATTTTCTCATATTGTTGGAGATAATCAAACAACTCATCATATGGTCTATCTCTTACATTCCTTGCCAAACGAACACTGGTGACATACTTATACCATTAAGGTTGTAAGCAATTAAAAAATTTAGTGTTGATGGTGACATTCAGAAGAACAATTTTTTGTCTTGTCATATCATTTATAAGATGTGAAAAATGATTATAGACTGACACAAATGATTCCACAGGTGCAGTAGTGAATTTATCAAACTCATTATTTAATCGTGTTTCCCTGTCAGCATCAGACAAGTCAGTTCCATGCATTAAGCGTTTGACCCGAAGCCACATCTCTTGTGCAGTCTGACATGAATCCACAGAATTGTAGATGTCATTTGGTATAGAGATAAGAATCAAATTCATTGCTTCGATATCAGCCTCATAGTGTTTTAAATTATCACCCATAAGATCATCTTCAGTTTCATCTCTTTCTAGCTAATCTAGGTTAGGTCGAATCTTTTTAAACACATATGGACCATTATTAATGGAACGATTAGGAAACTTTCGTGTCTCCCTCTTTCGGTTAAGATAACGTCTGAATTGACTTGCCCATGGTATGTAACTTCCCCTTTCAAACATTGGAGGACGAGTCTCAGATCCTGCATCGGCAAGCGATTGTTGATGTGCACTCATAGTCGACATCTTATGTGAATCAATAAATGGATCTTTATAGACGAAAAAGAGTTCTACTTGTGACGTTTGAATGAATAAAGAACGTTTAATGACTACAATGGTGTTTGTAAATTCTACCACGATTTTGTTATGCCTTTTCTTGTTCAACTTCTTCTATCGAAATTCATTCCCAATTGAAAATGTCAGTTTCACCAAAATTTAAATAAAGTATCAAAATTCCCAAAGCAACAAAATACTCAGTTGAAAACACTTTATCCACGGATAATCACCATCAAAAATATCTAAATTCCAAAGTTACCAAAATTACCAAAGTATTGAATTTCTAGAGAATCGAAATTGGCAAAGTATCAAAATTGTCAATTTCGATAAAAAACGGTTAGAATGCCAAATATGATCTTGGAATCAATTACAACTAATAATATCGATGACGAGCGTTTGATGCTATCGAAAATGGTAAATTTCGATGAGGAGCGGGTAAGATTATCAAAAATGGTAAATTTCGATGAAAATCACTAGAATATCCTATATCAGTCAATACACAGATGCAATCTCGGACATCACTAATCTCGGTCAGAAAGGATCTTAGAAATCATAAGATCGAATTTCGATGATAGAAAATTATATTTTCGATAAACACTAACAAATTAACAAATCCTATTCGTGATTATCAAGGATCATATATTTTCTAAAAAATCTCCATCGAAAATGAGTCAACAATACGATAAAACCATAAAGAGAGCAATTTCGATGGATTAGATGTGTTTTTAGTATATTTTCGAAAATGATCTCCACAAATTCGATAAACCGAAATTGTGAGTTTTACCAAATATGAATCGAAAATGAATCACAAGATAGATCAAACCGAAAATGTGACCAAAATCAACTCTCAAACGCTTTTAGGACTTTATCGAAAATGAAATATTTCCTACTACACAATTTCGATGAATCCAAAAATGTGTAACACAACCTAGCTTATCAAATTCGATATAACCGAAAGTGATATCCTATAGTAACTTCAAGTTCGATGAAACCAAAAATGAAGAACTAATCTATTACAACTCGATAATCAAACGAATACATGGAAAATGAATATCAAAAATACTAAAACACTATCACAACCAAATTCGATGAAACCAAAAATGGTGTATCTAACTATTACAACTCGATAAACAAGACAATACGTTCGAAAATGTAATCGAAGTACTCGATATCGATCATGTCTTCATCATCTATCACATCGAAAATGAATATAACATCGAAACTCGATATCGAAAATGATAGCACACTCAATCTCGATCACGTCATGATACGAATCACACCTAAAATCAGAAATAGATCACTCTTTAATCTCTAATGGCGTATAATACCATTTGTTAGGTCGTTTAGATATTGAATCAAACGTAAATTCGGTTAAGTGTATAGAGAGAATCAGAGAGGAAAATAATTGTTTCACTAATTTTCAATTTTATAAAGAAAGAAAGATATGAAGGAGGGAAGTGAGATTAAAAGCTTTGACCCCTTTATCTAATGAAGGGGTATTTATAGTATGGTTAGCACACTTTACCTTATTTGCTAATTAATCCTTCTACTTTGGTTAAGTAGCTATTTTTGACTAAACTCACTTATCCTTATTACATGAACTACTTTTAAACATAAAGTAAAGTCTAAACATTAGTATAAAATAAATAAACTACTAAAGTATCTATAATTGACACTTTTTAATCCTAACAACGCGAGTATGGGGTGTTGGTGATAGAATGATGAAATGTGATTCCCCTATATTTCTGAGGGGTGATAAAAATAAAAATAAAAGATATAAAAATAAAACAGAACCTCTTGAGATGACTATCTCAAAAGAAGTAAACAAAAGGATGGCTTCACAACCTGAGCTATTCCTTTATAGCAGGGCCAAAATCTTGATGAGAAAGTGTTACAATTCCTATAGGCATACCAGAAGGAAGTTCTTTCTCTAGAGTAATATTCCCTCCGTCCTAAAATTATTGTACACAGAAAAAAATACACAGTAAGAAAAATGTATTAATTACTGCTTTGGTTTCTATGAAAGCACAAAAAAGACATTTTTACTCTTTGATAATTAATTAATGTTTTCTTTTATATTTGTAAATGTCAATTTAAACTAAGGGTAATATGGTAAATTTAAACAAATTCAACTATTATTTTTAAAAGTGAATAAAGACAAACTAAAAAGAAAAGATGTACAATAATTTTAGGACGAAAATAGTAGCAAAGAGGAAATGAAGATGACTTCCTAATTATCAAAAGTATGGGCCTAATTTTATTTTTTTTAATAAAAAAATAAAACTATAAATTCTTAAGGTTTTGGATTGGTTTTTAAGAAAACACAAACCAAAAATAAAATAAAACAAGACAATAATCATAGAATAGAGCCAACTACTTAACTTAATTTTTAGAAAAACTTACATCTTAATCGAAGCAAGTAAAAGGAACAATCTGAACTGTGATGTCCTTGATTTGATCAATCAAAGAACATCATCTGTGGCTTAATGGCAAAGGTTGGATCACCTATGGTACAAGTCATGCGACATTAGAGTTCCATCTAAATAGTGTAAAATCAATATTACTTCTCTCTTTTGGCTTTTCTAGAGCATAACTTCGCTTTTAAGTCCACAATCATTTAATACATGCATTTATCAAGAATTGAGAAAGTAAATGAAAATTGTACAATATACTAAAATGCATCATGCTACCGGACAAAATAGCATGGATTGGGCCATTCTTGCATTGGGTAGGTCATTTTGGGTTGTTATTATTATTTTCTTTTTAGAAAAGACACTGACTTTCTTTTTAGTGTACATATATTGCTTCTTTACATATATCTTCTCGCAGATTCCGTACCTACTCCATTTTCTTTGTTCAGCCGGCGACAACGGTATGCGACTTTTATGGACTTTTTGTATTGATTTTGTATCATCAGTTAACTACATGTATGATCAAATGGGTCAATGTTAATAGATTACTTTTATTTGTGTGTTCCTATATTTGGTAGCGCTTCTGAATGTTTTCCAATTTTAGTGTCGTGTGTGATATCGTTTACAAGGGAAAGATACCGTATGGTTATTGTACGCCATTGCTTATATAGTTATCGTAGGGTATTGCTTAGGGGGTTTAGTAAACTTTAGGTGATTAGGATATTGTAAGATTTTCATACGGTATTACGGAAGGCATTCGTATTTAGTGATGAAGAGTAATGAAAACTAAAAGGGAACTGGCTATTTCTTAAGTGGTTTGGTCGACTTTAGTGGAATAGGACATTGTAAGATTGTTATACGTTATCGCTTTGGACATTCGTATTTCGTAATGAAAACTAAAAGGAAGTTGGTTCCTAAGTCTTCCACTATCGACGGTACTCGACATACCAATGATGTCAATGTCGTGGAACGGGATCTTTGTCAGAATGTCTGTGGTGTTGGTAATAGCAGTTGTTTTCCGACTGCTTCTCCAAAAAGGCAGTGTATACGTCAACTGTTGGAACCTATGTTACATTCTGACCCGCACATGTACGTGTCTGGAATGCCGGTTGCTATACGTAAGTATATTTTGTGCTGTTACGTTGACTTTCTCAGTATCAGTTTTTACCTACGGATTCTTATATCTTTATATACTCGGCATATGGTCATACGTTACATTCTGACCTGCAGGCGCATGTGTCTGAAATGCTGGATGCTACGCGTGAGTATATTCTCTACTGGTACGTTAATTTTTTGAGTATGAGTTTCTATACATGGATTCTTATTTTTTTATACTTAGCAGATGGCCAGCAACAGCCACAACGAGCTTCTACAAGTAACGTCAACAGACCCTCTATCAGTAATCATGGCCTCTATGCGGCTGAGTTTCAATCTTTTGTGTAACGACTGTTAAGGATACTTAAAAACTTAAACGTATATATGTTAAATCTAATGTATGCTATTTACAAATCATCCAACAGCTAGTGCAACATCCAATATCCTACTATTATCAAAAATACAAAACTCTAACAAATACAAAAAAACAAAATACCAAACCATAAACAGGAGATACCACAAATCAATAAATGACAATAAGTAATAACAAACAACCATGTCATTTTTTACATACGCCGATCCGTACTTACACAATATCATCATCCAAAAATACCCACAACACCTAACATCAGATAACCTAAAGAAACTTAAAGACCATATCCTTAACATAACATAAAGAACAACAGTACCCAAAAGAACTTAACAACCTATGTCTACTAAAATAACAAAAACACACTACTATTCGGCTCCAATAACTTCCGCCAATAAGTAAACCACCACCGTTTCCGACAATAAGTTAGCTTCCACCGCAACGCGCGGGTCATATTCACTCTCGTTACCAACTAAAAACCATATAAAGATATAGTTATAAAATGCCCGAAAATTGGTTCATTTTAGGTCATATCAAAATGTTTATCGAGTCGACATCGTAGCTTAAATAATAAAACTCATCTTTAGTTTCAACTTATTCTGAGCAAGTATATATTATATATATTTAACGCTTTTATGAAAATATACTAAGAGTACTATGTGTATATGAAAATTATATCAAGAATTTGATCCGATTCAAATGTATCTGGTTATATCCCTGATTAGTTCTTTTGAAAACATATTTTTAAAGATAAATTTAGCTTTTTAAACCGAGCTGAAACTTAATTCAAACTTTCTCGAGCCGCACTACCTCGAGCTTCTTTAATGAAAGTTCGTCGAGTTATCAAGCCGAACTTAAAACAAACAAAATATTATCGAGTCGAGCCTTGCAAAATTCTGACGTGGTTTAACTTGTTTATATCCTTACTCGTACATGCACAGAAAGAGGGTGCAAAATTGAACATTTTAACACGATAACTACGAACTAAAATAAAACACTAGAAAAGTTTGATTATAACACTTGGTCAAACTCATGTCTCCAACTCCAGTCCCAGGTGTCACTCAAGCAACTACGTGCCATGACCTCAGTCAATACACCTAGTTCTTATTATGCACACCCATTTATCCAAAACATAACTAAATGAAAATCAAATTTAATGAACCGTTATTGATTTAATCACTAAGCCATCCCTCTTGGTCCTCCATTACCTTGTTATCTAAGAAACTCAAATTGGTACAAATTACAATATGGTCTGAATGAATTATAATCACGCACGAAACTAAAAAATCAATCAAAATTGGTGTACGTAATAAAGACAACGCAATTTACTATTTATATTAATATTATGTGAGAGGAAGTCATATATCATAAAGGACAAGATATACCATTTTGACTTGTAGACACTTATCATGATAAAGAAATTAATAAAATTATCCAGTAGGAGACACCGATCCTGATGCAAAATTGCTCATGCTTGCAGCTATAAATAGAAAACCACCGAATCATGCAGCAACTTCATATCATATCTACAACAACGTACTACACTATATACACTCTTTCAAACTGCTAAAATGAAGATCAACTCGTGTTTGCTTTTTGCACTTCTTCTTCTCGTCGTTTCTTACGCTTTGGCTGTGGAAACATCGCCTCACGAGACCACCACTCAAGGTTCGTAGCTTCTTCCTCAATTCATTTTTCTAAAAGACAAACTAACACGTAGAGTCAACACTATACAAAATTTATTGTGTCAAATAAAACTTGAACTACGTACAAACTCTCAGTGTCAATATATAGTTCGGTTATTCGTCATGCAAGAGAAACGTATATCATTATGGGTAATAGTTGAAAAGTCGAAATATATGCTTTAGCTTTTTAGTGTGTCATACCACATAATTTTGCCATGTTTACACATAAAACTAGGTAATATTATATATATAATATCTTCAGCCTTCACAACTTTTTAACTTAATTTACTTTGTGTAGGAACAAAAGGTGATGCTAATAAGGTAGAACCAAACTATGGTGGTGGAGGTGGAGGTGGTGGATCAAACTGGGGTGGTGGTGGTGGAGGTCATGGTGGTGGATCATATGGATGCCGTCATGGATGCTGTTACGGTGGAAGTTATGGTTGTTCAAAATGTTGCGCCTCACTCCAAGAAGCTCAAGAGTTCGCAGAGTTTGCAGTGAAGCAACTCCGTACTTGAACAAAACTTGCAATCTAGTAATCTCGCAGCTAATGCGATAACAAATCCATGTATTTTTAGTGAACCTTAAATAAAATAATGCATGGTGTTGTAGTAGAAGTAAGGTAATAATGAAATGGAAAATACTTTTTTCCCTCTTTTTGATTTATATTTTGTCTCATCCATTTATATATGTAATATGTTCTTCAAGATATCAAGTACAGTACTATAATTTTTTGCAAGCTAAGCTGTTTTCACCTTCTTTACGACATAACTAGCATCTGTTGTAAACGAGGTCTTTGACCCGATCGCGAGGTTTACGTTAATTTATTATGTTAAAGAGAGTTGTTCGTTAAGTACAGATGTTTTAACAGTGAGTAAAACAAAGAGATTATTTACGTAAATATTCAAGCCTGGAGGCATGTGTGAAATATGTTGTGAGATATGTGGTATACGTTGTGAAAAAAATTGCCGTTCTAAAAAAAAGAAAATTTATGTAAATTTTCACAGATCGTTTCTGCAGTGACAGGTAAACGGAATGGATTCAGCGGACTGATAACTTAAGGATAATTTCCGTATAGTATTTACTCGGGGTTGGTTCATTAAAGACTAACTTTTTAAAGGACCGATAAACCAATGACGTTTTGTTAAAATGTCAGCTATTAAGGACTAACTTTTCAACGGACCGATAACCCAAATTCTATTTTCGTAGATTTTTTCTTTGGGCCTGGTAAAGAAATCGCGAACCTCAAGAATGTAATGCTAAATATTATATAGGTATATTTACTTGGGGTCGGTTCATTAACGACTAACTTTGCAGATGACCCGATAATCTAAGGACGTTTTGTTAAAATGTTAGTTATTAAAGACTAACTTTATAACAGACCGATAACCTACCTCAAAGACTGTTTCCGTATATTTTTTCCACCAGTTAGATGAAAAAATCACGAATCTCAAAAGTGTACTACTAAATGATATGTAGGTACAATATGCTAGTGAATTATTCTTCACCGAACGTATAAATCATGTGAAAAAATAACGTACTAGCTAGTCGCAAAACTTCATAGAGAAATGCTATTTTTTACATAGTTGTGTGAGAATATATACCATTTTTGTACGAATTTAATTATCATTTCTTTAGTTGTACTACATATTCTTGGTCTTGCTTCCTTTTGTAAATTTATTTGCTTTTAGAATATGTTTGTATCATCAGAATGGGAAAATTGTTGATGTAAATTGGCTAAGTCTCTTTTATGTTGTAAAAATTACTAATAAAAGTTTGAGACACATGAAATCACAAATGATAGCCAAAAACTAAGACATGCAAAAACAGTCTTGGCGCGCCACGTGACGCGTCAACTGTGCGCTAGGGTCTGGTAAGACTCGTCTCGGTTTGTGAAAGTTGTCTTTTTTTTTTGGTAAAAGGTTTCTCCGGTAAATTTATTACTCCAAAAAACAGTTAAGTACAACGAATGTGAGTGAATCCCACATCTCAGCCAAAAATTAGGCGAAAACAAACGTACCAACTGTGCTTCAAAACTAACCTATCATAAGAATGACCTGCCACACTTATAAGACTTACTATAAATGCTATCTAAGTTGACTACGAAGATTAATATGAAAAGCATTAGCAAACTTTATTTGAGCATCTGTAAACCAGGATCATCAAAGTCATCATCATCGTACAGGTCTTCACCATGATTTTCCTTCCGTTGTTCATACAAGCTTTTATTGCCCCCACCACTGCCACTTTTAGAAGCTTTATTGACATTGAAGCCCGTAGAAGACATATAAGTGGTAGTTTCATCGTATACCTCTTCCACTTCGCTATCATTATCCTCGTCAACTAGATCATCAACCTTTTACCATCTAATGGTAGAATGACACCTATTTTCTTTTTAACGATGTGCTCTTTCTCTTCCTTTGCAATTGTCTCAAAACGAACCTCGGTGATACGAGCTTTGAAGAAGTCTTCTCCCAAAGTTAAAGGATTGGACCTCAAAAATTCCCAAATATCTAGGTTCGTGAAGCGTGTTTTCGCCGCACGGGTCAATGAAAAAGCTTCTTCTAGAGTTTTGGGATTTGACCGTAAGAGTAAACATTGTAGATCCAATTTAAGTCCGGAGATATAAAACGATGTAAGTAAAGATTCAGAGATCCATGTTACTCGATTTGCAAGTACCACAAACTTACTCTCATATTCGGCCACCGTACCCATTTGCAAGAGCTTAGAGAGAGCGTATTCCGCGTCCCGATCGCTGCCGCCAGATACCATGAATAATACTCAAGCGATTAATAACTAAAAAAATATATTTTTTTGATGAATAGTACCCGCGATGAACAGTACCGGATGAATAATACACGATGAACAGTAACTTTTTTATGATAGTATCGATCGATGAACAGTGTCGATCGATGAACAGTGTCGTTCGATGAACAGTATCCGGTGAACAGTGTTTTTTTTTTTTTGGAACCCTAATCGGAATCCCTCTCAACGAGAGCTCTCAATGAAAGCACCAATTGATACGACCCGGTTTGAGTTGTATCGGGATAGGGCACCCCTTCAAGCGTGATGCGAGCTCCTTAAGACGAAAAGAGAGAAAAACAGATTTATTTATTTGACCAAAAGCTTAACTTTCATTAATAAACCCATTCGGTATATATAGCCGAATAAAACACAAGATAAACATGAGGAAATGATAAACATTCCTAAACAAATACCTATCCTAAAACGACTCAAACACATATCCTAACACATATTAAACTATGATAATTATCCTAATCCTATTTGATAGTTATCCGCGACTTCACGGTCGTAACACTCCCCACCCCTTCAGAAACCACCTTGTCCTCAAGGTGTTGTCTAAAAACGATCTTGATTCCGGGATCCCATAATCTTCTTTGAATTGCAACCACCATCTTTTTCTTCTTGTTTTCACTTGCGCGATCGCGAAGTTGATTGAGCCGCAACATCTCAATTCCCAACCTATCATCAATCAGCACTGATTGAAAGGTAATGGCCTTCTCTTGTATCTCACCTATAGTAAAGCATCTCACGAGCCCACATCTTACACTCTCTCGCATGCATCTACATTCATCCGCAGATAACTCTTGGTTTGAAATAGTATCAATTGATACCGTCTCTTTTTTTTCTAAATTTGATACTTCAAGCATAATATCCACTGATTTATTACCATACGGTACATCCACCTTAGTCGTACCTACTACTTCTACCAGCTTATACATATCGTCCTTGTGATCACCCTCGGATAACCGATGATCCTCAAAACGTGCTTCTGTTGCACGGGCTAATGAAAAAGCTTCGTCTAGAGTTTCGGGGTTTGACCTTAAGAGTAAACATTGTAGATCCAGTTTAAGTCCGGAGATATAAAATGACTTAAGTAAAGATTCAGGGATCGTTACTCGTTTTATAAGCATCTCAAACTCCCGCTGATAATCTTCCACAGTACCCATTTGCAAAAGCTTAGAGAGTGTGTATTCCGCGTCCGAAACGCTGTTGCCCGATGCCATGAATAGTCACTTGGAAAACAAAAGTTTTTTTTCGATGAACAGTACCGTGAATAGTACCCGATGAACGGTACCGTGAATAGTACTCCGGTGAACAGTATTTTTTTTTTAAATCCTTAAATCGGTAGCCCTCAACGAGGACTCTCAATGAAAGCACCAATTGATACGACCCTGTTGGGGGTTGTATCGGGATAGGGCACCACTTTTAGCGGGTGCTGGCTCCTTAAGAACTAGAGAAGAGAAGACTAGAGATTTATTTGATCTTAAACATATGACTTTCATTCAATAACCATTCGGTTTATATAAGCCTAATAACCTAACTTGTCACACAAGATAAATACCAAACATTCCTAAATAACATAAATATAGATATCCTAAATAAATAGATAAATATGATAAATCCTAGCCACCACAAAGGATTTGGTGTATCAATATACCATTTTTGTACGAATTTAATTATCATTTCTTTAGTTGTACTACATATTCTTGGTCTTGCTTCCTTTTGTAAATTTATTTGCTTTTAGAATATGTTTGTATCATCAGAATGGGAATTGTTGATGTAAATTGGCTAAGTCTCTTTTATGTTGTAAAAATTATACTATATTATTAAAGAGTGAGATTGCCTCCCCGAGGTGCCTCATTAATGCACTTAATGCCATTCCCGGCCCGACCCGGTTTCTTTACCGGAACACACCACCGGAATTTTTTTTTCTCTCTCAGTCATCCTAACACGTGGGGGCTAGACAAAACACACAAGTGTTCTTCTCCAACAATAACTGCAAAAGCCCACACACACAGATACACACACAAACACTTATACACCGATTAACCAGATCTATTAACATAAACCCTAAAAAAATTATCAACCCTCCGATATCATCTGATACATATTAAAGGACAACCTTCTTCGATGTCGCCACACCGCCTGCCCACAAGTCTCTTCGTTGCCGCCGATCTCTCCGTTGCCGCCGTTTATGGTGTGTGGCGTTGGTGGTCGGTGTGTGACGTTGGTGACCATAGGTCGGTCGTTTGCTTTGTGGGTGTTTTGATTTACTGGGGATTTGTTTCTTTCCAGAGGTTAGCTTATTTAAAAGAGTTGATGCTTATTCGCTTATCAAGATTAAGATAAGCTGGCTGTTTTTGGACTTAATAAGCTCCAAGTAAAGCAGGCAACTTTTCTTAAAATTGTGTTTTTAGGAGTTACGGTTGTTGTTGCGGTTGGTATTGTTGGGTATCTAACAGCTGCTACTTTTGCTGACCGTTTTTTCGGTTTAATAAGCTTTGACCATTTGGTATCAGTATTTGCTAATTGATACTTATGATGGCTCTTTTAACTTATAAGCTTATTATAACTTGAAAATGTAAAAGGATCTCATAGATCATCAGTCGTGTATAAGATGTGTTCAAAAGTGTATAAACTGACCACAAAATATATAAAGTTGAGATTATCTGCATCTTGGCGGGGCAAGTTACTGACTTTGCGGCCATGGCGGATTAATCCTCTTTTTTCGATTGTTTATAAATCGGAGCGTTTGATGCTGTTGTTGACATTGTTGTTGACGCTTCTGCTTGAAATTTATCACTCACATTATCGTATCAGTGACATCGAAGTTGATACATCATTAGCATCGCCTCCTGTTTATTTTGGGTTTTACGAAACCTAAATATGTTTTTGCTCTTTAAAGGTTGCGAAGATTAGATAATTACAGTGTTTGATTACACTAACTTTAGTAAAAATGGGAGAGGTTTTGCCTCTGTTGGAAGTTTCGTGTGTGGGAGGCTTTGAGGTGGATGATATTATTGATACCACGTGTGTGAGAAATGCATTATTGAAACACGTAGTATATCGGGCTTAAAACACGTAGTATATTTGTCTTGGCGAGCTTTGAAATTCTAAAGGCTTACCGGGCTTTTGTTAAAGATATGAATACAAAAGTATTTACCAATTGTGGTCATGAGTTGTGTATAAGCAGTCATTACGTTTTGCTTGGTTGTGATGATCCTTCGAGTATGTTGTGTTGGGTGGGTTGGGGTGTTGGGGGATAATTAAGAGTGGGGGGGGGGAGTGGGGGTGGGGTGTGTGGGGGGGTGGTGGGTGCCGGGGGTGGGGTGGGGGGGGTATATAGGGTGGGTTAGTTGAGGGGGGTGGGGGGGGGGATAGGGGGGGGGGGGGAGGGGAGGGGGGGGGGCGAGGGTAGGGGAGGGTGGTTGGGGGGGGTGACGGGGGGGTGGTGGGTTGAGGGGGTGGTGAGTGTGGGATAACATCCATTACTTTTTAATTTCTATTATAAGGTGGGCTGGGGCGTGATGGGGGGTGAGGAGGTGGGGGGGGGGAGGGGGGGGGGGGGATAGACGTGTGGGGGGGGGGGTGTGAGGGGAGTGGGGGGGGGGGAGGGTAATTTGGGGAGGGGGTGGGGGGGTGGCGGGGGGGGAGATGGGTGGGTTGGGGGGGGTGGGAGGGTGGGGGGTGGCGAGGTGTGTGAGGGGGCGGGGTGGGATGGGTTAAGTGCGGGGTGTTGGGGGTGGGGAGTAGTATTGTGGGGGTGGGAGAGGTAGGGGGGGTGGGGATGGGGGGGGGATTGGCAGGGGGGGGGGGAAATTATATTCAGCGTTGGGGGTTTGGGGGGGGGAGGTTGGATAGGGGGTGGGTGGGGGAGGTCGGGTGGGGGTAGGGGTGTGGGGGGGGGAGGGTGGTTGGGGGGAAGGGGGGTGATGCGGGGGGGGGTGATAGTTGGGGGGTGGGTGCGGTGTGGGTTACATTAATCAATTTAGGTGGGGGGGGGGGTAGGGGGAGGGGTTGGGGGTCGAGGTGGGTGGGGGGGGTTGTGTAGGAGGGGGGGGGTTGTTGGAGTGGTAAGATTGCTTAAAGACTTTGATAGACAGGATGTTTAGATGGAATATTGTACAGGGGATCTAGTCAAGGTAGGTTATTAGTTACTTCAAGACCTGAAGGGTATGATATGATTGCTTTGGGGATATTACATACTTTGTTTGGCCTGTTGAAAGGAGAGAT
Organism: Tanacetum coccineum; assembly: GCA_026074375.1. NCBI lineage: Eukaryota > Viridiplantae > Streptophyta > Magnoliopsida > Asterales > Asteraceae > Tanacetum > Tanacetum coccineum. The sequence goes on from BQNB010018060.1 coordinate 18,876, forward strand.
GAAAGGTATAGAAGTAATCAGCATGATATATAATGTGATTAGTTGGAGTTTATTATGATTTTTGTGGTATTCACATTTTACTGCATTTACAGATAATGTATAGCCATACACATGTTGACTAGAGAAGAAATATCTCTCTAAGTCAAGAAGAGGTTGTCCAAGATGTGAAAAAGAAATTAGCATGGTTGATTCAATGATAGAGTTTCAAAGGCATTGAACTTCTTAAGGTTTTTTATAAGATCTCAGTGCAGATGTAGAAGAGATGTTTGAAAGAATCTGTCAGCAAAGGGAAGAAGACTAGAAGATTTATATTTCTATTATGAAGAAACTTGATGTTTGAGACATTCACAAGTTTAGGGGGGATTGTGTGAGGAATAATCTGTCACATGACTTAATACTTAGCCAAGTATAACTAAAGTATAATGGATATTCTACTTGCCAATAACATACATTAGTACTAATAAATGCAAGTTGTTAGTTTATAATCTGCTAGGTAGTATATGTAAGGATTAATATCTGCTGATGGTAAAGCTGCTCGTCTTGGAGTTGAAGTATGCATGGAGAATTATTATGGGTTTGTTTTGTAACTGTATCTAAAAGAGTAGGTAGTTATCTTTAATATAAGGATCTTTTTGAGTTCTATTAAAATGGAGGATCCTAGGCTTTTAGATAAATCTATACTTAGACGAATTCTTTTAGAACAGTGATTATGGATAGCTTAAGGTTGTAACCCCTAGTACTACAAAGAGTACTTTTTTATTATTCTAATACTATTGAAGCAGAGTTTGTTATTTACTTCATTGTTCATTCATTGTTCATTAGTTGTTTGATTATTACTGTTCTATTGATAAACACCTCTAGAGTATCAAAGTGTAGATTCCGCATACACTTTGGTATACAAACAAAGTCTCAACCATTGTTATTTGGGATTCATCCAAGGTAACAAACACTTTACAACGTAAAGAATCGATCAAGGCGTGGGATCAACACTCATATTTTATGGAATTTGGGTAAACATTTGGAAACGAAAAGGCTAAATCCTCACAATATCTAACAAGGGTTATTGTGTGCTGGTTATGTAACATGTAATTTCATAAAAGTATGCTTGAAATTTTTTTAAATTTTGAGCATAATTTAAGCATTTTATTGTGAAAAATAGGGCAAGTAAACATTCTAATTCCATCCCCCACTTGAATTATACAACGTCCTCGTTGTATATATTAAATATTAAATACGGGAATTTAAAATAAATTATAATGAGAAACTCCCCTGTCAATTGCTCGGTAGATTCTCCAAGTTGCGTTTATGAGCAAGATTGTGTGCTGAAAAAGCGTCTGAATCCTAGCACGAACAGCACATACATAGAATTCCAGAAAATATGCATTCCACCAACTTTGTCAATATTTCTTTCATGAGGTCCTGCATAGAATATAAGAAAAACATGTGTCTTCCTATCTTGGTACCTACGGTTAATTTAAACTAAACTAAAAAAAATACGGGTCAGTTTTGGTGGATACGGCGTATCAGGTTAGTGAATACGCCGTATTCCAGATCTGACAATAATGTTTTTAAAGTGCAATAAAAATAAAGACTGATAACGTCCAGACATTCAATACGCCGTATGGTATGGAGCGGATACGCCGTATTGATGTCTAGGAAGACAGACTCGATAAAATTAAATAACAATCCGGGTTGTCTCCTGGGAACCACTTTTGTTTACAGCGAAGTCTTTAAGTTAGACTTTTCTTCAGCTTCCACACATTTGAAATCATCTCTCTTTTCCATACTTGTATATAGTGTGAATGTCTTGCTTGGTTTCGTATCATTTTCATGAACTATGGTGCTGAACTTACTTCCAGGCTTGATTCTATCACATACAAACAATCCAAAACGTCATACCATGATATATACGCAAAAATATAAGAACCTGTTTAATAGTTAGATACATCACGACATGAATAATAATAAATGAAGAGATAAATATAGACAAAAGATAAGGATATAAGGGATTATGGGTCTGGCTACTGTGGGTCTTGTTGTGTTGCGGAGGTGCTGGCCTCGCCAGTCCTCTACCTGACTCGACGTCTCTGATAAGGTACATGGGTCTCAGAATATGGCATGTATGCAACTCCTGCTATGTCCATCATCAGTACGAGCCTAGTAACAGCCCATGTACTGAACCTAGAAAAATCATAAGCTATCGCGTCAATCACCTCGCGCTGCTCAGTCAATGCCCCATGAATCTCATGTATGTCCTCCTCTAATCTGGCCATCCTCTATGGCATGGTCCTGGTAGCAGCTGGTGGTGGTGGTGGTGGCTGCTGAGGTGCCTGCACGAGTCCTAGAACAGCCTGGTCAGCCTCATCAATAGCAGAAGCATCCTCAGCGACTGCAGGGGCACCAGCTGCAGCATCAGGCTGCCTCTCTGGTCCCATGTCCACCCAGGCCCAAGTATCATCTAACTGTACATAAATATGCAGTCTAACCAACTCAGTCATATCAACGATCAGAAGCTTAGGGGCGATAACTGTCAATCCACCAAGTATCTCCTTAGTCAGGAGTCCAAAATGCTCAGCCAATCGAGCCATAAATTGTCCACCGGAAATATGAGCCCCACTCTTCCTCCCAGCAACAAACAACCTCAAATACCTAGCCAATAAATAAGGGAAGTTGACCGAGCCAATATCCATCCCTCTTAAATAAAACAAATCCATCACGGTCACCTTCTCAGGTGCCTGACTCCTCCCAGCAATACTACAAGCAATCAAACTATGGCACAACCTAAGAATAGGATCTTGAATCATAGTGTAAGACGAGGCTGTGCCAAGGAAATCTCTAGCAAATAAGATCCCTATCTAATAATCCCTCAGATCCCCCTTGTCGGGGATCTGTCTAGCACTATCGGCCCAATAAGCACCGAACCCAGCAGTCTGCATCTCCTCAGCAGTATATAATCCTAGGGCCAAAATAAACTCTCTCCAGCTCATACGCCTCCTAGCTCCTCCCAACTGAAACTGTAGAGCTCCAGGTGTGTCTAAATCAAGTATAGCCTGACCAAACCTAAATGTACTAAAAACTCCAAAATAAGCTCGTGTACCAACGGCCCCTTAATGTCAAACAGCCGCCTCCAAGCTCGGCTAGTAAACAAACTAACTCCTTGAGCATCTTGGTGCTCCATCAACATCCTAGCACTCAATCCCTCAGCCATCAAGTCTAGTAGTCCTCCAAAATCAAATACATGCACCCTTTGCACCTCCCTCCTATATATTCTAGTCAATCTCGTCTCAAAATCCTTAATATCAGCCTTAGTGTATTGTAAACCCTCGTACCTAAGAAATCAGTATCTCTGCTCACGTGGTGGAAGAGCCATATCTGCAAAATTAACGAGGATAGTACAATGATTATAGAAATTTAAACTCCTTTTCTGAGGGTGGATACAGCGTATTCATAGATGGATACGCTGTATAAGGATCAATATGTCAATACGCCGTATAGATTTTAGTCAATACGGCATATGGGTCTGAGAATACAGGATCCTATTTTTATTAATACGCCGTATTCAGTTTAACTGAATACGCCGTATTCAGGTTTTAAAATTGGATAAAATTTGGCCAATACGCCATATCCATGTAAGTAGATACGTCGTATTGGTTCTGCAATATGAAAACGAAAGGGGGTTTCCCCTATTTACCCATTTTAACCCATTCTAAACTTTCAAAGTTTCTTTGACTAATTTAGGGGGGGTAAAAGAGTCCTAAAAGAGTGCACTTACGGCATAACACAAAATCCATGAAACCCTAACCCTAATTCTATTTAAAATCGAAATAGTAATTTGAAAAGAAAAAGGGAAAGATTTATTACCATTTGATTGTGACAAACAAGAGTGCAAATATGAATCAAGAACAAGGTATGATCTCCAAGAATCAAGCGGTAAAGTTTATGTGTGTTTGTGGTGAAAAAGTTGTGGTAAAAACTGATCCGGCGTATCAGTGGGGTTTTTATACCCAAACTTGATACGTCGTATCGTGGTTTGATCAATACACCGTATTGGCATATTTTTTTGATTTTGTCAACATTTATTAAAAGCAGTGGATACACCGTATAGGTTTTACCCTAATACGCCGTATCCATCCTTGGAGACCAATTTTCCTAAAATAAAGCAAAGAAAACGTATCTTGGCCTCCGTAACATTATTGCACAATCACCATCCTTATAATACCGCTTAGGATCGAACGGAATGCCAAACGGCACATATAAATCCATAATGAGATAGAATAGTATTTCGTTTGCGTAATATCTCCAAATTACGATTTTTACTTTAAAGTTTATGACAAAACTTTCCGTTCAAAAGTTTTAGTGACTTTATCGTGACTTGTTTCAAAAAGCACACATGACCCATGTATAATTTTATTACCCTTTAAAGACTGTATTATATTGATTTCATTATTATCATTGTCCTCGTCTGATTTTAAATTATTGGGATGAATAATATTGAAGTGGAATAGATCATTAAAGTATAAAATATTTTGTTCCTTTTCATCATATTCAGACACTAGTGTTTCATCATTTGAATTAAATTTATCCATATGTTAAGGTTTTAAGATCGATTCAGTTAATAAATCTGATTTAGACGTCTGAGCATCATTGTAAACAATGGCTGGAAATTCATTCTCAAAATCTTTAAAGAAGTCTAAATCATCAAAACAACTGGTCGTAGGCTCGGGTGGCTGATGGAAAGGTATGACTTTTTCAATATCATTTTCTGAATCCGTTTTCAAATTGTTGACAGAAATCATTTTATAAGAAAACGAGTTTTTGTCATAAATTATTGTGTAATCCTCATCATCAGATTCGTCAAATGATATTCTAAAGTCGATCTCATCGTTGACAGGAGTACTTACTTGAGATTTGCACTGAAGTGTATCCTGAGGTGCAAAGGCATCGTTAATGACTATAGCTGGAAATTTAGCTTCCACAGAGCTAAGGTCATGAAGATCGTCGTCAACCACGATCTTTCCATATGTAGCAGTTTGCCAATTCAACACCCGACCACGCCTACGAGCTTTTTCTTCTTCAAATGTATTCTTCCATAGTCAAGTTTGGATCATCCATCCTGAAAAAAACTTACTAGAAAAGCAGTTAAATAACCAAATACGTCGTATTCAGAGGACTGAATACGTCGTATCGCACAAACACAATAAACAAGAATACAAAATACTCTAAACTACACTACTCCTAATGGTTAGATCTAATATAATGTTAAAAACCAAAATATCAAATAAAAATCAAGATTAATTTTCACTCCCCGGCAACGGCGCCAAAAACTTGATGTGTCGCTGTGTGGTGTATATTTTATTAGTTCAAGTTTTAAATTTATTTTTTGCCGACTAAACCAAAAAAAAACACTTTAACGGGTAGTGTGTACCCGATCGGTAGTAGTTTTGTGGTAAGTAGGGTGTCGAACACTTGAAGCGAGGTTAAATTTATCAATTTAATTAATATCTTGGTTATCTAATCTATGTTAATTCTATCCTATTCTAAACCTATGTCAGTCTTAATCCTAATTCTAACAAAAAAAGGGGGTTTTCAACCTGAGAGACTGGCACGGTTTGGTTGGTGACTACAATCAATTCAAGGCACTTTAACCCACGCAAGCTAATAAACAAAAGGTAAAAGAGCAGTCGAGCCAAATATAAGAAAACTGTATTAACCATTATTAATCCGATTAGAAAGTTGGTTTGTTTATTAAGTGCAATGATTTCTTCTCTCAAGGTGGCATATCATTCTTAAGACTTAGGCGTTACATCTTTCTAAGACCAAGACACATTAATTCTGTCACAATTAAAGCATCCGCATAAAGCATCCTTAGTTGCTGATTATAATATATCTTAGGGATTAAAGCAAAGGTGATCTTGTTAAACCCTAGCTCATAGAGACTTTACCCACTTACCGCTTAATGGGTTATTTATACACTAGTATTAGTCCAATGTCCAAATATCTATATGAAACAGAATGTTAATGTTGAATTTATCTAGTCACCTGCTAGTCAACACGATCAATAAACCATTGGCAATATCCAATTAACTAGTTAAGCCTGAAGCGTATCCTAGACACAGATTTAGAAGGACAATATTTGTGTAACTATGATTCTAGATGTATAAATTACTATATGGAGAGCTATCCCAGACTCTAGATTTACTTGGTCCGTATTACTAGATCCAGTTGAATGATAGGTCGCATACAAAAGCGCGTAAACAAGTATAAATTGATAAACATAAACAAGCATTCAACGATAAATCAAGAAATCGAGATAAACAAATACCAAACATTCAGATCTTCATAATAATGGCTAATACCTGAAGGTATTAGCCTTCAAACGTCATAATGAATACAAGAGTAATTATTTAGCCAAGGTAAACTAACCGAGTTAACGAATGATACCAAAAACTGAACGATTACTAAAGTATACGGAATTACACGTTGTCTTCTATGGAATTGATAACGTTGCTTGACCTCTTCTGCTCTTTTTCTCCTCTGAAAATAAACTTTTATGGTTTAGGTATCAAGAATATGATTTAGCACACTTAAAACTCGTTTTTGAGTTTTCTATTTATAAGGTCTGGAAGTCGGTTCGATACGATGTATCCAAGTATTAGATACGGCGTATTGGGGATTTCTTGGAGTAGGGACCACGTTTGATATCTTCCAGAATATTCACATACTATATCTTGAATACGGCGTATTGAGCCTCTCTGGATACGACGTATTTTGCTTTATTCATCTGTGGTCTTTGGTGAGTGCAGGCACGGATACGCCGTATCTTCCTTGATGGATACGGCGTATTGGTCTTCAGAATAGTAATCTTTAAAATATCTTCATTTAAGCTTCAAAATGCGCGCCTTTTGCTAACTTTCACCAAGTACTCCATAATTACTATAATTCTCAAATATAAACGATTAAGTAATAATTCTTTGCAATAACTATACAAAATGGGTTAATAACATGGGATAAATGATTCTATAAAATATACGTTATTTGATGTCATCACTCTCCATAAGCCTAGTTGTGCGAGCATGGGCGCGCCTATCCCTACGTAGCAAGTTAAGCTGACCGCTCATCAATGATCTATCATCATGTGCATCGTCAAGTGTCCCATAAATTTCATCAGTATCCTGCCTAACAGTCATGACAAAATTGGTCATCCTCTGACCCAACTCTGCCACATCAGTCGCTGGTATCTCTTCTGCAATCTCATCTGGATCCTCCAAAATATCAGTAATCCCGTAACCTATCTCCCTATCTGGGTCACGTCTAATCTCGGCATCCATAGTGCCAACAAAACCATAATCTGCTCTAAAGCCTCCAGTAGGTCTAGCAGTAGGAGCAGATGAACACTCCCCGACCTCATATCTAGGACCGGGAGCAATGCACAACCTCTTCTGAGGCGGTAACGTAACCTCGGGAACATCCGCTCTACAGTCAGTAGAGGGTAGAAGCAAAGGTGGTGATGATGTAGGTAATGGTATAGGTAAAAGTGGTGGTGTCCCTGATGGTGGTGTCTCTGATCGAGATGCTAAGATGTAGGTGGATGGTGCAGCAGCTCTCATCATGGCCATAGATGCCCTGGTATGTGGAAGTACAATAGGTAGTGGTAGTGGTAGTGGATGGGAAGTAGATGGTGACTCGGCTCTCAACCGGATCATAGCAGCTCTATAGCCCAATGGATGAGTAGGACTAGCAGGTAGTGGTGGAGGTGACATAGGTAATGGTGATGATACTGGTAGTGGTGGAGATGGTATCTGTGGTAGTGGTGATGAGTATGATGTAAGTGGTGATGGTGGCGGAGTAGATATGGCAAGAAATCTGTCAACCTCTGTCATAGACGAGAATGGAACAGGTGTCTGATCCTGGATAGACATCCTGGCAGTGGTACGACATGCGGGTGGTGGGACGGAGTAGGCCGGAACTAGGTACTCCTCCTCCTCATCTTCGTCCTCATCCTCATCCTCATCCTTGTCCTCCTCGTCATCAGCATTGTCTTCGGAGGGCTCCTCCTCCTCCTCATCATCATCATCATCTCTGTCAGTGGGGTAATCAGCTGGATCCTCCTCAGGATCCTCATCATCCTCCTTTGGATCCTCTTAAACAGCAGGCAGTGGCTGCTCCTCAGCTGGAAGCACATCATCCTCTGGTGGCATAAACTCTGGGTATGCAAGCTTCGGTACATATGGCACACAGACAGGTGAATGTGGGTACTCAGGACCGGTCACATAATCTAAAATGGTAGGGCCTGAAGAGCGGCCTCTACATAAGGGTCCTCTAGCATCATGGGAATTCCATCGACTCCTGGAGATCCTATGTCTGACAGATCCTCGAACGGACTAGATACCTCCGTGTAAGTAACCGTGGAATCCTCTGAATCCGACATGACAAAATCTGAAAATCAAAAGTAACTTATATAAGTATTAATATAAGACTCTTATCGTAATATACATAGTATATTATAACATGTATATCAATCATGAATGCATCTAGTCTAACCAACTAATGTATGTATGTCCCGTGAAAACCACTTTTGTATGATGCAGTGTTTGAAAACGGTTATAGTCCAGCAAAAACATTTGACCTGGTTCTCTATAACCTTGGCTCTTGATACCAATCTGTAACACCTCCAAATTGGGTCGCAGCGGAATATGGGTCTGGGGTGGTACTTCATAGATCATACACAAGAAATAAAATTTATAAGAGAACACCATTAAAAGTCATTTAAAACCATACTTGATTTAACAATTTGTTTTGATACAAAACCCAACGCTTCACTTGTTCGTTGTTCAAAATACAAAGATTCTAGTCCATAACAAATGTTTCCCCAAAATGTAATGCAACCAAATCTTTAATGCATATGACTTCCAAAATAACGACCACCAATGTATCCCTTGTCTTGTACCTCATTGATCTCCTGAGAAAACATTGCTTAAAACGTCAACAATAATGTTGGTGAATTCATAGGTTTGTAAAATGTATAATGTAGGACCGCAAGATTTCCCATGAAAAAATGCAACAGAATGCATAACGCATATCTTTCTCATAGCCAACTCGCCGCGCATTCTCGGCGTTTCTTATCATGACACGCTAATTCTCTCTCTTCCGTAGAACTCATGCAGCTGACACACAAAGACTCGACAATACTTGGCGATTCACGCAATATAAAAGTCAATGATCACAGTTGCCCATCGCATGACATAATCTAAAAAAGTGCACAGACCACCTCAAACATCATAAAAAGATAAGCACCAATCACAGACCATCAAAACTTGCACTCTCTCGCATAGTTTCTCTCGATTCTCGCAAAAGAGAAAAACCCGGTACTACTCGTTGAGAGCAGACGAACTCACCCTCGCTAGAACCAGTATGATTCACTATCATAAATAACTATGCGAGTTTCTATTTACACTAAAATTCACAGACACTCCCATTAAGAGTCTCGGGTAACACTCTCTTCTATATATCATAGATGAGTACACACACATATTGTTCTCATGTGCACTATAACACGCGCCTCGCAGACGTTCATATCCGGGCCTGTACTCATATGATACTAACAAACCTCTAGAATATCGTACGCTTGCCACGTATCTATGTTCACAACACGATTCTGCTCGGAGCGCCGGTTTGTAAAAACGCGCTGCCATGTCTTGACATCCAGCCCAATAGCACTTTCACAAATACTACAGAGAGAACTAAATGTAAACAACTACGTGACACTACCACTGACAATTCTTATCAACCTCAAGCGAGTGTACAATCACGGCAATGTAGCACACATCACAATAACAGAAAATACACGAACTCACGAATACGCAACCGATATGACTAACACTAATTAAATTATAGAGCTTTGCTCGTAGTTGTCTATCCTAAAGGGTGACTACACTTATCAGAATAACAACTTAACTTATCTCGTATATAATTTCATATATAACATACAAGTCCTACATTATATCACACTTACATAACAATACACAATATGTTCTCTACGCGTATAATATTTCTAAAAACGTTAATAACAGATGATTTTACAAATAATTCTCTCTACAACACACAAATAAAGTATACTTTCTCGTTTAAGTCCGATTTCTTAGCGTGTCCAACATATCCTTTTGCTCTTCGTAGAGTATCACAATATACACAGGAGTCACATCAAATCACTTATAGTATAATTTATTCTACTTGTCTTTCTATAGCGCTGCTGAACATTCTACATTTTTTTTACAATCACAGATTCACACTAATACGGGAATCGTCACTAAGGCGATATTATTTTATCAACATACTTTTCTAAACTTTATATTTATTAACTCACTACATCTCTAATATATACTAGAGCGGTAAAGCTTCAGATGAGAAAAAAACTCACTTTACTTATCGTTTTAACTGCCGATATACTTACACTTCTTTTTGAACACACGTCTTCACATAATTAAAAACAGTTTTATCTAACTAATATATTTTTCCAAAAAGTATCACTGAGAATCACTATGGCATTTTTTACACATGGTTACATTACATTTAAGTTTAAAATTATTTTATTAATACACACTTATGTATAATTTATTGCAAATTATAGTAAAAAGTCCACACACTACACACTCTCTTCACTCAACTCAATTGATTTTTAAACTCGATACAAAAATTATGATTTCTTACAGGTCCTACTTCAAGCGCAATCTCCGGCAATATCTACAATCAATTGTGTAAGCACTTCTATATTCTATTAAAAAACACCACACACACACTACTTCTCTCTATCTCATCATATGACAACTCAGTATTCTACTCATGTTTTATAACACTCACACATTCTTGATCTAATATGTATTGAGACTACTGTTATTATAATAAATTGATAACAAGTAGACTTTCTATGGGTACATCTATTAGCTATTTTATTTTAATAGGTTTCTGACTGTTATTTTAATAGTGAAATTACAATAGTAACATGAGAGAATGACCGTGTATGTTGTGTGATATTAGGCGTGGGTTAACAATAGAGTGGACACTGCTATCATTGGGTACGTAGAGGGGGGTTAGATTCCTTTTAGGGTATTTGTAGACACATTATCTAGATACAATTGATCACATAGGTATTTTTTTTAGTGTTGTTCATGATCTGGTGAAGTGGAGGGGAGGTTTAGAAGCTGTGCTTACTTGGTGGACTTTGTTGACTTGGTTAGAGAACAATTGATACATGAGGGTTAAAATAACAAGGATATGGGGACAGGAAGTCTGTGGAACACAAGGGTTGAGTGATATTAGTGTAGTAAAGTTATTTGCGAGGATTAGGAATGAACCCGATTCACTTCTGCTTCTGGACTACACCTTATGACTTTTATTCATAGCTATATGAGACATACACAGGGGTTTGTCTATTAGATGCTGTCTTGTTCTCGGCGAGCTTACTGTGGGACTGTAGTGTATGATGAGTGTAGTTTGATATCTAGTATTGTTTCTAATAGTTTGGCAATTACAGGAAAAGTCATGTAGAGCAGAAGGGGGGGGGTGTGATGAAAAATTCTGAGATATTAAATATTTTAAAGTGAGGGGAATTGTGTTTTAAATATGTGTAGTTTGGTTTGTAGTATGAATGGTGTTATGGTAATATTATTATTATGTTATGTGGTATTTGAGTGATTAATTGTTATTTCGGTTTTTATATTGGGTAAAGGGTTGTTGTTAATTGTTGGGGGTGGATAGTGTGTTTATGTTTTTAATGGTTTGTATATTGTGGTTTTGTGGTTTTGGGGGAGAGATTAATGTGTTTGTTAGGTTATTTGTGGTTAATATAGTGATTTTAAAGTGTGTTGTTGATTTTTAAATTATTAAAAGTATTTGTTTTAAAGTTTAAATTGTTTAAATTTGATTATATAAATTGAAGGGGTTTATTAAATTGGTTTGTTAAAACAACCCTTCAAACCCTTCTTGTATTACCTAGATATGATGTAAGATCACTTGTATACTTGCTAAATAAATTTTGCATGGATTATTTAAGGGTTTTGTATTTGGCCGTAGGTTAGGAGAAGGAAACAAGAGAGATTTTTTGTTGTTTTGCTTAAGGAATGAGTGTATGAACTTCTATCTAGTTATGCATGTATATATACTACAAAGACTAGTCCAAGACCACTTGTAGAAGTCTTAAGACTAGATGAGGGTTTTAAGGAAAAGTCCTTGTCAATTTCTAACCTTAGTCATGACATAAGTGTTAAATTGATTAAAGTTGTACAAGGTACTAGTTAGTAGTTGTTAGGAATACAAAAATCCTAGGAAAGTATCAATCACTCCATAGATAACTATCATTAGCTCGTTAAGTATTATTTGGAACCTTAATAGGCCAAGTTAGGAAAAGCCCATGGACAAAACCCATGAACTAGTCCATAGCTGGCCTCAATTAGGGTATAAATTCACCTCTCCATGCCTTGGAGAGGTGGTTGGTTGTTCCATTAATTCACACACTTAATACAAGTTTTCTCTTATGTTTCTTTCTCTTTCTAAAATGTTCATCCAACCACTCTCTCTCTAGAACCACCTCTCTTCCTCTTTCCATGTATGTTATTTGATTGTTCTTCAATTGGTATCAAGAACCATGGAGTAATTTGTTTAGTTTTTGTGTTTGTTTTGTTTTTGGTTCGATTTCTTTTCAAACCGTACGCTTTTTCTTGTTTTTTCTTTTATTTTTTGAAGGTTTCAATACACATAAAAGAAATTCAATTTTTTTACCTAGGAACTTTGATAATTATCTTTGGATATAGTGTATTTTGCTTGGATCAAAGAAAAAACTCATTTTTTGTTACAATTTTTTTGTTTTGAAAACCTTAAAAAAGTCAATTCTTATTTTTTAAAATTTTTTTTAGCTTAAAAACCATAAAGTTTGTATTTTTAAGGTACCTATAGGTTTAGTAATACTAGTTGTACAAGAAAATTTAGGAAAAAACAATCAAAATGTGTTTTTTTTTGTTTTAAAATTTTTGAGTTTCGTCCTACTGCTACCCGAATTCGCAGTTTGTGTTGTATCCGAATTTGCAGTTTGTGTTGTATCCGAATTAGCAATTTCTGTTGTAACCGAATTGGCAGCTTGTAGTTTTAACCGAATTCGTAGTTTGTGTTATATCCGAATTAGCAATTTATGTTGTAACCGAATTGGCAGCTTGTATTTTTAACCGAATTCGCAGTTTCTTCAGTATCCGAATTAGCAGTTTTCTTTGAGAACCGAATTGGCAGTTTTCTGAAGCAACCGAATTAGCAGTTTTTCAGTATCATCCGAATTCGCAATCTGTCTTTGTTAACCGAATTCGCAATCTTCTCTTTGTCAACCGAATTCGCAGTTTCTACATTGAAACCGAATTTGCAATCTCACTTGGACAAAAGTTTAAAACTTAACTTGCTAATACAAAATTATACGGTTTATTTATGTGATTTATAAAATCCCGTAAAACATTTACTTGTCTTCCCGGTTTAATCAAGAATTGTAAAATCCCCATGCAGTTCACACTTAAAACAAAATAGACAACACCTTCAACAATAATTACTTATTCTATCACGGCAGTTCGATCAAATAAGTAATCTCTTAACATACAAATTTCACAATGACAACTCTTGCGGACAAAGCGATTCTTTCGGGTGTTGACAATCGTCCACCTATGTTGGAAAAAGATACGCACGATTCTTGGAAAAGCATAATGAGCCAACATAAGTACTAGACAACATGGATTAATGATTCTTGAAATCCGTTGAAAATGGTCCACTCATGCTGGCCAACGATTGAAGAGAATGTGTGACAAGGCCAAGAAAATACTCTGAATTAACTCCTGCGGATGCAATTCAAGCTGATTGTGATGTCAAAGCAACAAATATCATTCTCCAAGGATTACCACCAGAGGTCTATGCACTTGTTAGCAATCATCGAATCACCAAGGAACTTTGGGAAAGAATTCAACTTCTTATGCAAGGAACTTCATTGACGAAACAGGAAAGAGAGTGTAAACTAAAGATGAATTCGATAAGTTTCTTATAAGGAAAGGGAAAACACTACGTGATTTCTACTTGATGATTTTTACTGCTACTCAATGACATGAACATTTCAATGGAAACTGGAATCAAGTTTTAAGGTGACACTAAGTTTTTGAATACTCTTCCTCCTGAGTGGAGCAAATTTTGACAGATGTCAAACTGGTTTGGGATTTGCACACAAATAACATTGATCAGCTTCATGCTTACTTGGGACAACACGAATTTCATGCAAATGAAGTTCGTTTAATGCATGAACGCAACACAGATCCGCTTGCTTTGGTTGCAACCCATCAAATGACTCAGTCTCCTTATCAGACTCATCAGAACTCATACCAAAACTCTCAATTTCAACTACAAGTTTCACTATATCAGTCTTCACAGTATAGAATAGCTTATCAGTCTCAACATTACTCAAACAATCAATCATCAACACTCTTTCAATCACTTATCCATCCAATGATTATCAATCATCAGTTCACCACAACATTTATTCTCCACCATCATCCATCCCTCAATTAAAATATGCTCTAACAGTTAACCAACAACAATAACAACCTGAATTTACCCAATTAGACTTAGGTCTAACTGTTACAGTGTTCAAGCAAGGTGATGATCCCATTGATGCCATCAACCATATGATGTCATTCCTATCAGTTGTCGTCACATCTTGCTATCCTACTGTCAACAACTAGCTAAGGAATTCGTTAAACCCTAGGCATCAAGCACCATTATTGATGGAAGAAGTAAGACCTTATAACCATACAAGGGGAGGAAATTTCATTTACAATGGGGACAAAATAGGACCCTATACTCCAACGAGCAAAGTGAAAGCAATTCTAGGAACAAAGGACTGTTATTTGTTACAACTGCAAAGGGAAAGGACACATATCCAAACAGTGCACTAAACCTAAAAGGAAACGGGATGATTCATGGTTTAAGGATAAAGTATTGCTGGTACAAGCTCAAGCAAATGGTCAACATTTACATGAGGAGGAACTAGTATTTTTGGCAAATTTAGGAATTGCAGAAGGTCAAGCCACACAGACTATCATTACTAACAATCTACTTATCAAGCTGATGATGTTAGATAAATGCTCAGACTGTGATGAACTCAACACTGCCACAGTAGGCTCTCATGCGAATGTATCTCATAATGGTTTATCATGCTCTTGATTCGTACATCAATCCTGATAATGTAGATAACCATACGATTAATCAAGGTGTGCAGGTGATACCGTCTTCTGAATAATTAAATGTTGTGAACTATTCAAAGACTAAAATAACCAATGATATCAATATCATTCCTTATTCTCAGTATGTGAAAGAATCATAACAGGCAGCTGTTCATAATTACTAGCTTATACAGCAAAACAAGATCATATGGATATTAATTTTGTGATTGAACAACTAAAAACCCAAGTAGTTAATTGTACCAAGATAAATCTGGACAATAAAAGTGTCAATGATACTTTAACTGTTGAGCTTAAAAGATATAAGAACCAAGTTAAAGTTTTGAAAGAAGGACAAAAAGTTAATTTAAAGAGTAAAGATAATGTTTCATATTCATGTGAACAGTCTGTCGAGATTGATCGTCTTAAATAAACTCTTTCAGAACATGTAAAAGAAAAGGAATCTTTAAAGCAAATAGTTACTCTTCTTAAAAATGATTTTTAAGAAAGAAGAAACTAGTACATTAATAGAGAGATTGCTTTAGAAAAGAAGATCAAACAGCTAGATAATATTGTTTTTAAAAGAGATCAATCAGTCCAAACTGTTTACATGTTGACAAAACCTCAGTTTTTCTATAATCATACCACTAAACAAGCTCTAGGTTTTCAAAATCCTTTCTATCTGAAGAAAGCTTAGCAGTTGGAACCAAAGCTTTATGATGGTAATGTCATTAAAAACACTAGTGCCATTGTGATTCCTGACTCCGAAGAGACCCTTGTGCTTGACGAAGAGAGTCGTTCAAAAACGCTTTTAAAACAACAGGACCCAATGATGTTAGAAAAGAAAGTTAATACTACACCAGTCGATTATGCTGCTCTTAACCAACTTTCTTAAGATTTTGAAACATGATGATTTGTTTCACAAACTGAATTATCTGCTGAACAAGCCTTTCAGTCTCTGAATTCTATGAATTATCCCACTCCTTCTAGTAGACCCACCAAAGTCAAAGTTCCAAAAGAACTTCCTAAAGTCAGTATGGTTAATACGAGTTTGAAGAAACTTAAACACTATCTTGCTGGCTTTGACGTGGTTGTCAAAGAAAGAACCACGGCCACAGCCATTACTGAGGGCTCGTGGGGGTTTGAACATACAAAAGCTTGTTTTAGGGATGAAATAATTCCATTTGTAAAAGCTCTAAAGGACTTATTCAATACATTCAATCAATTTATGAATTCCAAAATGTATTTCATCAAATGGAACAGGCTGTGGAACAACATCGTTTAGAGTAAAAAACATTTGAAGTTAAAATGAATCAAGTTTTAAATGAAAACGAACGACTCTTGGAACAAGTCATCAACAAAGATATAGTGAACATAATTATGAATTCTTCTGTGGATAATGCTTCTGTGAATGTGCATGAATGTGAAAAGTGTCTCAAACTTGAGACTGAGCTTCTCAACAAAAAGGATTTCATTGAAAAAGAGACTTACGATAAACTGTTCAGAAGTTTTACCACTCTTGAAAAACATTGCATATCTTTAGAAGTTGATACTCAACTTAATCAGGAAATTTTTCAAAGAGAAAATTCTGTTTCAAATCAAAGTGCTCCAAGTTTTGATCAATATTTTGAATTAAATGAATTGAAAGCTCAGTCCCAAGAGAAAGACACGGTCATAAAGAAGTTGAAAGAGAGAATTAAATCTCTAAGTGAAAATATGAATGAGGATAAGGTCAAGAAGGACATAGAAGAGATTGAAACGATAAATATTGAATTGGATCATAGGGTGTCAAAACTTATTGCTGAGAATGAACATTTGAAACAGACCTATAAACAACTTTATGACTCGATTAAACCAACACGTATTCGATCAAAAGAACAATGTGATGCTTTAATTAATCAAGTCAATCAAAAGTCTGTGGAAATCTCTGATTTAAATGTAAGTCTTCAGGAACAAGGGTTGGTCATTACAACTCTCAAGGATGAATTAAGGAAACTTAAAGGAAAAGGTTTAGCTGATAATGTTGTTACCAAACACACTATTGCTCCAGAAATGCTTAAGATTGATGTGGAAACTTTAAACCCTAGAATGTTGAATAATAGGTCAGCTCACTTTGATTACCTTAAGCACACTCAGGAAGAAGATGCGATTCTTAAGGAAATAGTGAAACAAGGAAAATCACAAAATCCTCTAAATAATTCCTTAGACTCTGCGTGTAAGTATACAAAACAAATTCAGGAGTTGCTTATAATAATCGGACAAACCTGCCCTAGCATCAACAATTCAGGTGATAAATTAGTGGTTGTGACCCCAAAGAACAAGGACAAAAGAGTTAGATTCACTGAGCCCGTCACATCTGTTGGTAGAAATATTACGATATTTAATCTATACATTCTCTTCATGTTTTGGTGATGACAAACATGTAACTTATAACACATAACGTAAAGTGCTTAAGTTACTCATAATCACAAATCATCAATTCATACGTCAACATCTTTTGACGTCTCAAGCTTTCTTCAACAACAAATTTAAGTTCCCACCCGACGTATATCACTAAATGTATGAACAAACAAACTTTAATTTGTTGAATGATCAAAGAAATTTTTTTATTTTTCCAAACCTTAATTTTTTTTATAAAATGGGACAAACATTTTAAATATATATACAAAACATTTTTGTATTTATAGAAATGTTTTTTTTAAAAATAAATATTTTGAATTCAAATTTTATACCCAAAAACGGCTAGAAAGTTCCATCAAACCTTCCCTACAAAAGGACAAAAAATAGAGCGTCTGAAAAATGGGCGTCCCCCTTAATTAATTAAGGGGACCGGCCATAATTAAGGGGACCGCCTAAATAAAAATTAATATTTTTTTACTATAAATAATGGACTGTTTCCACAGATTTTCTCACATCTTTGCACAGAGTTTTCACAGATCTAAAACCTCATTTCAAACCCTCTTCTTTGATCACTTAACTTATTATAAGTATGTTTAAATTATGATCCAATCATCCATTCATTCAAGTGCAAGAGAAGAACTCTCGTTATCGTCAAGATACGAAGTTATGTAGTTAGTGCATTCGTAACATGTTTTACATTCACAATGTATAGATCGTGTCTATGTATTCCAATCTTGTGAGTATAGTTAGATCGTGGTGATCTTTGTATGTAGTGTTAGAGTGGTGTGATCTAAGTAGTGTGAGGTTGTAAAGTAGTGAAGTAGTATGGTGAAGAATACTAAGGCGTGAAGAAGTTTTTTAGTTGTGAAGTTGTGTTGTGAAGTCGTAAAAGTAGTGAAGAAGTTGTGAAGTCGTGATAGATTGGTTCTAGATAAGATTAGAACTCGACATCTAGCTTAGTGTCGAAATTTGATATAAGCGAAAGTTGTGTATGGTTTTTTCCACCTAAAGGGAGCTTGTTGACTAGTTAAGTAACTCTCGAGTTGGGTACTCGGGGAGTGGAGTAGGGCGAAGAGGTGCTTCGTGACCGAACCACTATAAATCTTTCATGGACGGTTTGCATTTCCTTTTACTTATCTCTTTTACTTTGTGGATCGCATTTATCGCTTTATACTTATACTTGCAATTGTGTGATGTGTTGATTATATAGTTTTAATTATGTCTTGAATAAATGTGAATATTGTGTGTTGGTTTGTGTTGTTGTAAATTGATGTATTACTATGTGTATATAATTTCGTATGAACACCTAACATATTGTGCCAGCTGATCGGTAATGTTGATACGATAAAGTCCATACATTTTTATTTCATTCGCGATAGCGCTATAGAGGTATTTACGCCTTTTATCATTTTCTTCAAAAAATCCTTAGAAGTCGAAGGTCTGTATATATAAAATATGGAGCATAAAACTCGATATAAATATATATATAACCTTAAAAAAATCAAAGGCCTGAAGCAGTAAGTGTTACTCTCGAGACACCCGTGAGCCAAACAAAATCATACGGCTCCGGTCTATATAAACTTTAAAAAGCATAAAATATAGCAGTATAACTTCATAATAAACGCATCATACATCAAATAATATGCCACAAAATCAATCAAATACATTAACTTTATCATTTTCACATATATTTTCTGCATACATCAAGTGCACGCTTAATTGTGTTAGTATGGTTACGACTATGTGAGATCGTCTTCATCAAGGGGCTCACCGTGTTCCAGTGAATTGACTTCCATTGCAACCAATTCGCCAGTAGGAAGCTTCCTTGCAATTCTGATTATCTGCAACATTGTTATCAAAATGTTATGCTGTGCTATTTTCCCATTTTATTATTAGTCCCAAAAGTTCATTTCGTAACACAAAAAAGAGAGACTGCATATGACAACAGAAAGTATTCAGATGGTTCAAGAGTTTTACCATATGATCGAGGTTAGATATAGTGCTCGATTTAGCTACACGTTTGACTTCTTCAACATCGGCTTCTCTGTATGCAGAAAGAAGTTGACTAGCACAATGACCCTGATCGCTACTCATAAAAGTATCAATCCTGCAACACAGAAACCAAAACATAAATTCTAATATGGCAAGCGCTCAGATACGAGCATGACATCTACATATAGATTCAAGGTAATCATTCAAAACTTTCTAACAAGAGGGGAATGTTTATATGCAGTCAATAAGGGCATGAGTGTCTACATCCTACCTTTCCATGCCCCGCTTCGGCTGGATTGGGTGTTGTTGTAATTAGCACGGATGCATTTGGGTGTTTATCATATCCCTACTAATACATTATTCCTAAAACCCTAAATAGTCAAATTTACACAAACTTACCACTTCGTGAAAGATTATAAATCAAATTTTAACAATATTATGATCAGGCACAGCAACTTTCCTACCATGTAGGATTCAATTACTGACCGGGAATTATAGGCACCCGTTATTATTAAGTAATAGTAGTTTGTAATCCTACTTTGGGAGCCTCAAATTCAAGTATATCACCATCTTTAATGCTGCCTAATTCTCATAAAATATCTGAAGGGATATCTTTAGCAAGGAACAGGAAGCTATAATTTCACCCAATTAAAGAACCATTAAGTAAGAAAGACTGAACTTACTGACAACAATCATTATAGCACTGTTCTGCTTGCTTGTAATCATGAGCGTAAAGGTACACAACGATCGCGCTAAGATAAGCCTACACCCAATAAAAATTGTTAGGTATTACTGTACTCGCAAAACAGACCGTTGTATGGACAAAGAACCAAAAGTATGATCAGACATCAAAATAGTAGAATAAATGATCCAAAAGATATAGAATGTGAGAATGAAAAAAAGTTTTTACTGTACCTTGCACTGGCTATGAAGTGCGTTGCATTTATTAGCTGCTACTGCCCATCTTAGTAGAAAAGTTGCAGCATCCGTGTACCTTCAAGTAGATCACGAAAATATTTCAACTAAAACACAAATCTGAAAAAGAATAGCATTGTAAGTCTAAAATGCCATCAGATTAATCTAACAGTCACATAAATCAGCTGAGACTAAATAGAGTAATATTTTGTCTTGATATTAAACTACTGCAAGTAATGGACAGTGATAGTAAAGTGTCTCATGTATGTGCATGTATAGTTAAGATAGATTTCTGAAGTATGTAACCTAACTCTCTTGCATGATAAAAATTGCAACTTCTAAGAGGACGACATTCTTACTTTTCAAGCTTTATGTAAACATTAGTGATGGCACGATATAGATCAAACACCATATTTTCCTTGCCATCGTCTTCAAGAAGCGAAATAGCATCAGTATACATTGCAATGGCCTGATCAGGCTGAGCATCTTCGAGAGCACTGTACGACATTTATGTGAAAATAATTTAATTGCAGGTATTGCAACCCAGAATAATACAGTAATTGTATTAACATAACTTAGTAAAGAAGAAACATCTTGCTTGATGACTTGGTTTTGGTAAGAAAATTTTAACATAAAATAGATTCAAGTGTAAAATATAAACTTCCAATTCACGGCTAGCAGAGAAAAGAAGATACCTACCGAGCACCTTTTGCAAGTGCATCAGATGCAGGTTGTGATCTTCCACATTCATTGTACAGCTCAGCGGCTCTTTTGTAAAAGTCGGCAACTTCATTCCATATGCTTAATTCCATTGCTAGAGCAGCAGCAGACTCCATATGCTTAGCAGCATCCCATGGTTTGAATTCTTGTTAAGTCTAAACAATTGTAAACACAAATAATTCTTTATAAAAGGGCAAGCTTAGTTTAGGCATTAAAGGATATGAAGCGAGCATTTCTTGTCCCTTGGAAGCTTTCTCAAAGGCTACTTTTGCTTTCTCATGTTTCTTAGCAAACTTAAACGCAGTAGCTGCAAGTGATAATAGACATCATCCTAGTTAGACATAACATCATCAGGTAGTTTCTTTTATCTGTAACATAAATCGCAAATATATACAGACTAAATATTAATCTTACAGAATTATTACCTGCCTGCTCATAATATTGAGTTGCATTCCTCCAGTCGGCACTCCATCGTGTTAAAGTAAGTTTTGTTCTGTTGCAATATGAGAGAAAGAGATCAAACCAAGCAACTATAAAACAAGCTAACATAATTAAGGAACACCTTATTTTGTAACATTTACTAGAATGTATATTGAAATCAGAAAATCATGTCATTATCGATTTCGCAATTTTTATTTGGCAATTTTTATTGAACATATGCTATTAATCATACAATCCTGACACCTCCTACAAGAACATAACTTCTACTGAAGAACTGATATCAATTATCATCTTAACTTAATGCTGTGTAGCAGACCTTCTCATCTTAACATCTAGATTATAAAAAGATATGCCTCGTAGATACCGGAAAAGGGTAGTTGCAGATGAGAGCTAGATCTGTTTTATACGGCTATTCTTATAACTAATTTGGTTTACATGTTGAACTTCTTTGACCTAAACTTCTAGCTGTAAATATAGTACATGTTTCTCAAGGACTGCAATTTGCAACTAGATTTGAAAATCATCAGAATTACTTAACCATCAGCTAAATACGCAAATATCCTTGCATTGTGTCTACGGTTCTAACTATTGAAGATTGTGTGACCCGAAATGAAGCAAAAACAACTTCTGGTGACGATGATGAAAGCATGATACCCACCACAACATTAAAGTGAAACAAAATTACATAACTTTAATGATGTTAAGTTGAACGGTATTTGTTGCAACCATGAACATATGGGGGTTCAGAGATCTTTTTATTAGGATGTGTATTATTATGCTTATAGAGAAGTTAAAACCAATTAGATGTTTCTATATCTAAGAGTGGTTAATCAATTTTATAGGGTTTCTTGTTCAAAATGGTCTGCAAGCCAAGTAGTCAAGTAGTTTTTTATAATGCATGAGATTCATTTATCATTTGAGAAAACAAAAAAAAAAAGAGAAGATTGGAAAAAAAAAAAAATGAGATAAAGAAAGAACTAAAAAAAAAAAAAAAAAAAAAAGAAAAAAAGAAAAAATTTGATGAAAAATAAATAAAAAAAAAAAGAAAGAATGAAAAAAAGAGAAAAAAAAAAAAAAAGAAAAGAATGAAAGAGAAAAAAAAAAAAAAAAAAAAGGGTTTTGGGATATTGAGTAATGTAATTTTTGATAAAAGAAACACAATTCAGAAACGTCTGTAGAGATTCTAAGCCCTTCTTCAATATGAACCCTTTAATATTGTTTCCTGCCTAACAAATCACCCCATCCTATATACTTCAGTCCTCACAGGCTGAATTAACACATATAAAAAAGATTGATATTCCGGAGTAGAGGATTCATAAGACTATTCTTTCATACATGTATTATATCAACAGTGGGCGAATATATTAGTCTCAGACAAATGACGTAGACGTGGATCTCCTATATATGAAACCATCACCATACTAGACATCAAGATGATTATATAAAAGACACAGGAAACATTCAAACTAGGAGAAGAATGTTCAAAACATATAAATGATATAGGTAAAAAAATAAGGTAATAAATAATGAGTAATTGTGGTTATATTGAAATGAATGCTTGCTAGTTTCATTCATTACTAGTGTACTTTCCATTCAAACAATTGTGTAGTACTTCCGCATACTTAACTTTATCTTAAAGCATAAAAAGTCTATACACATAAATGTGATTACTACAACTGATGAAATGAGAATAAGAGTGTCCCAGTTACTGCAATATGAGACCCTTGCTTTTAATCTCAAATAGCATCATTAAATCGACTGATCAAATGATGATGCAAACGACCCACAGTCAAATGGTATGTTAGGGTGCCCACGTCTTTTGTTCTGGATCGCACAATCCAAAAGGTGGTACGTCTGCGTTTTGGAACACTCAGGATTGCGATCTGGAACGCTGATTTCGACGTTCCTAAAAAAAGTGGTTTTGTGTACCAATGACAATGGATTCGGCTATCTAATATATTTGGAAACGTCGATTTGGAGTGCCAAGTGAGAATTTTTTGGTACTAACGGAATAAATTTTGCGTTCATTGGGTTAATTTTTAAGACATGGGCAGTGTATTGATTGTGTTTGAAGAGCCCAAAATAATGTAAATGCAAAACGATCTTTTTGGAATCAAGACTTCAATTAGGGTTTAATGACTTGATCCATTGTTTGAGATAACATTTAATTGGACAACACACCAAGTTATAAAGATGTAGAAAATTACTCCTACTGATGATCCTTATTATTAGGTTAATAGGGCACGTCGTATTCAATTATACGGTACATCAAACCAGAGATATCCAAAACGAGCCTATGCCCCATCGTACCAAATTTTAAGTACATAGTGAATCGCAAACGGGGCACTCCTAGTTTCACGTCACTATTACCGACCCGTTCTAGCAAGATACAGTCCGCTTTGACACTTGATGGTTTCTTCTATCTACACGTCCATACACTGCCCAAAACACATCCTACAAGTCAAGAACTCAAGGCCAAGTTACCACTATAGATATCCATAAGTTCCTCTGAATGCGAGCAATGTAGGACAAGTAATGTAATAACCAGTTTTATATACCTTTGTAAAATAGTATGATTAGATGAAACTATAACTATAATTATACTTTTAAATCTTCTTATCACTAAATGAATATGAAAATAAAATAATAATAGTAGAATGCAACTAAATGGACATGTGGGCTTGCAAAAAGGACCACTACTAAACATGGGTTTAGCCAAATTATGCTTAATAACCATTCGTATGGGCCTAGTCAAATATGTAATCACGGAATCCCGATTTTTCTGATATGTTGCGATAATTCTAACACCCTAGGCAAATCCCACATTCGGTTGTGGCCTGGAGAGATGTTGGGTTCATAGATAACATTCGCCTTACAACAACACAACGCGTTTTATGGTCTATTGCGGGTGGAGTTCTCCCGAACCCGCAGTTAAGCGTGCTCATGTGAAAGTAGTACTGGTATGGGTGACCTGCCGTGAGCCTGCCGCAAAGCGGACAATATTGTGGTCTGAGTAGGCGGGATGTTAATATATAAAATGACTACGAGCGTGCATCATATTTTTCGCAAACTAGTATACAAGATGCATCAACTAAACCTAATTAAATCTAGTGTTGAATCAATCTAAGACCAATCATGTTATATGTGAAATTGAAACCTAAGCTAGTTGAATTATTACAAATTTGAACAGCAGCAAAACAACATAACTTAACCTTCTAATCAAAGAAAACAATTATATGAATTGATGATGATGAAATAAGATATAAGTGTTACTGACAGCTTATCGGCTTTGGCGATTAGCTTTTCTGGATCGGTACTACTGGACATGGCTGATGATGATGATGATCACTAGTGTGTGTGTAGATTCACCTTCTACTGTGTGTTTTTTCTTTCTTAAATATGATCTGCTTTTATTCGTTGGTCCAGTTTAAACCCGATTTGTATAATACTCCGTATTTTCATCGGTTCGGTTTTCGGGTTTGTGGTTTGTACGGTCACGGTTTAAAAAATTTCAAAGAACGGATAAAACTAAACCATACACCAAATAAGAATTCGGTTTGGTTTCGGTTAAAACCAAGAAAACCAAATTCAAATGAACTTCAAAAAAATAAGAAATGTTTTCCCGAAAATATAATCTACAAGTTATAAATAAAAAGCTAAAATTTTCAAATAAAATAACAAAGCAAAAAGTAAAGATAAAAGAAAACGAACTAAAATAAATTTTCTTCAACAAAATTCTACAGAAGCCTTATTAGCTTGAATAATTCATCTTCAAGTATCTAAATACAGTTGCAACTTCACTCTTGCTTAGTATATGTGAATTTATATGCATTAAGTAGGTAAACTCTTGTTCAGTTGCTCACGAATATGCATAAATGCTTGATTTGAGAAGTGATAGTTTAAAAGATTTTTTAAAAAACTAAGATTGCTAGTTAGGTTAATACGATAGAAGTATATATATAATTAACTTTTTTTATGTGTATAGAGATATTCGGTTTTTTCGGTTTGGTTTGGTTTTATTTTTGTCAAACCAAACACCAATTAAATACTTCGGATCGGTTTCAAACCAGACCATACACCAATTAAAATTTTCGGTTTGGTTCTATTCGGTTTCGGTCCGGTTTCTTTTTCGGTTTGTTCGGTGTCAAACCAAACACTGAACACCCCTAGTATTACATGTGGCCTTACGAGCTTATTTCATTTGAGTTTATATTGTATAAGCTTAAATTTTTTTTGCTTATTTTGAGAATATGGACTTATGTTAGTTTATCATGTCATAATAAATTTATATAAGTTCAGAAGTTTCAAAATAATTCAAAAAATTAAAGCTTATAAATATAAACCGAAAATCAAATAAGCTCATAAGCCACATATAAGCTTAAACAAACACCCAATTAGATTTTCAAAAACTGAAAATTAATATTAGACTTCGATTTCGTCAAGCTCATCCTTTATATAATAATAATTTACATTATGCAAAGTAGTTTTTTCAAAAAACATTCACTGAAATATAAAATGAATTAATCAGGTTATTATATTTTGATACGTGGTAAATCAAACAAAATGATTGGTTAATAAAAGCCAAAATTAAAGTTCAATTTAGTTAAAAGTAGTAGATAATTATTATATATTAAATAAATCATATTTATCAATTTAAATGTGTTTTAATAACTTTAAAATAATATAAATACTTCATATAATATATTTTATAAAAAAATACAAAAATATATAGTTGTTATTTATAAATATTATTATTAGTGTATATTAAACTTGTGTATTAGGCACGGAATTGTAAATATAAAAAAATTACGAGTTATAGTGACATGTAAATAAATACACGAGATTATACATATACGAAGAACTCAAGTTATTTCTCTATATGAGATTAAGTAAGGATATTCGAAAAAAGTTTTTTTTTAAGTATTTTCATTTATTAACAACCGCCAGAAAGAGCATTCGTATGTTTGGCAGGTTTTAGTTACAAAATCTTCTCTGTTTTTGATCTCCCTTCAATCCAAACTCTTCTTTTTTCTGTTCATTATGGCGACTAGGGCTCGTACAAATTTCGACCACACTCGCTCGATTTCCAAATCAATTTTTGCTACTAATTTCTCGGACAATACCACTTCTAAAGACTTATGGGAGGTGTGTAAAGGTTATGGGACCGTTGTTGATGTTTTCATCCCTAATCGTAAATCGAAATCAGGGAAACGGTTCACTTTTGTTCGTTTTATCAAGGTGGTTAATGTTGATCGTCTTGTGGATAATTTGTGCACTCTATGGATTGGGCGCATGCATTTGCACGCAAATGTTGCTCGATTTGATCGTCCTCCAATTCGCTCCGCTCGGCCAAATATTGCTTCTAGACCTGCTGCTAATGGTGCCCCATCATTTGTCTCGGTTCTGAAAGGTAACCCAAATACTATTAATCATATTTCAACATCTTCCGCCATGGTTTTGGATGATGATTGTTTGGTGGAACGCGACCTTGATAATTTTGTTTTGGGGGAAGTTAAGGATTTCTCCTCCATAAACAACCTCCGCATTTTACTATCGAATGAGGGTTTTCAGCATTTGAGGCTTGCGTATTTGGGTGGCTTATGGGTTATGATTGAATTGACATCGGTTGAGATTAAAACGAGATTTATGAAACATGTTGGAGTCGCATCCTGGTTTAGTCAATTATGCAAGGCACAGTCGGACTTTGTATCTAGGGAGCGGATTGTTTGGATAGATATAGAGGGTGTTCCTCTTCACGCCTGGTCGCGACCAACTTTTACTAAGATTGGGTCTCGCTGGGGCGAGGTGTTAGAACTTGAAGATTATAAGGAGGATTGCTTTGCTCGTAAACGTATCTGTATTAAGACGAAACAAGAGGATAATATTCTTGAGAAATTTAAGATTATTGTTCGTGGTAAAGTATTTGTCATAAGAGCTAAGGAGCTATTCGTATGGTCTCCGACTTTTAAATAAGTTAAGGATGCTGAGTACTATTCTGAGGATGACTCCGTTAATGGTGATGAAGAGAAAAATGTTGATAAGAGTAAGAAGGTGAATTTGGAAGACGAAAGTGATATTGAAGGAGTGTCCGAAACAGTTTTTGGAGATCAGGTTGATCCTTTGAGCCATGAGCATAATCAGAATCCGATACCGAATGAGAAGGAGAACTCTAGTGATCCTTTTAACCTTTACAACCTTCTTAACAAATGTGATAAAGGAGAGGCAAATTCCGGGTTGGACTCTAGTATTCCATTCCCACCTGGATTTACGCCCGATGTCCAGGAGATTCCAAGTAACAAAAACCCTCCGTCCCAATGTCACTCGGAGGGTCTTAATTCCCGTATTTTAGAGGATTCTCAGCATACAAATGACCAAGTTTCCCCCAATGTTGGTCTTAATAAAAAAGAAGGTGGCTCAATATTGGAGGTAATAGATGACATGATCAAGGTTGGCCAAGCTATGGGTTTTACGATGGAAGGGAGTAAGAAAGACATGGAGAAAATTATTGGATCACAAGGAGCTTACGGTGGTTTCCAATGAATTGTTTATCTTTAAATGTTCAAGGCCTAGGATCCAAGGCTAAAAAAGACTAGATCAAGGAGTTAAACAACAAGCATAAGGTGAATTTTCTTTCTATTCAAGAAACCAAGTTTGATCATATTTCTTGGTAAACTTGTTTGATAAGGAAAGTAGAGAGAGTCTCATACAGCCCTTGGTGCTTGTTTTAGTCCGTAGAGGGGCTTTGGTCAAGCTTATCAGACATATCAGGAACCACATACTTTCAAAGCCAAGGAGGCTGTTAAACATAATCTTCTTCTTTCAGTTACCATTCAGGAAGGCACTTTTGACATCCATTTGGTAAACTTTTCAATTCATATATGTAGCAAAGGCAAAGAATATCCTGATGGCTTCCATTCTTGCCACTGGTGCAAAGGTTTCATCATAGTCAATTCCTTCTTCCTAACTATAACCTTGTGCAACCAGTCTTGCTTTATCTTTTATAGTTATACCATGATCATCTTTCTGGTTCCTGAATACCCATTTGGAGCCTATGGTTGTTTTTCTATAAGGGAGAGGAACAAGAGTCCATACTTTGTTCCTACAGAACTGATTCAGTTCTTCTTGCATGGCATTAACCCATCTTGGGTGCTTCAGTGCCTCAGACACCTTTTTAGGTTCTATCTCAGAGAGAAAGCCAACAAATAGACATTCACTAGCTGAGGCAGCTGTAAGCTTGGCAGCCATGCTTCTTGTAAGCATGCCTTCACCAGGATCACCAATGATATTTACAAGTTCAATATGTTGGTCTTTTGACCATCTATCTCGAGGAACAGGAGAAGAACTTGTAGAGACTTGATTTGAGATGTGAGACTGCGTGACATCAGGGACTAAAGAATCAGTAATGGATCATGAGACTTTATATAGTTCCTGATGTACATCAGTGGGTTTGAGTGAACATTTGATCATTTTTTGAACATTTTTGTTCAAGAGTCCCTTCAATTTGATAAGATTAGGAGGACCTTCAGTATCCTTAGTATGAGGTATATCAGGCTCTTTTGGATCAATCACTTCAGGGACTTAATTTTCTTGAGTAAGTTCAGAAAGAGAACGACCATGAGGAATAACATAGAATGAGATATCAGAAGTCTATTTAGTATTGTCTAGATAGATCATCCTCATAAACAAATTCATCAAAGGGATTTTATAGATGAATCATCAATACCGATCTCATCCTCTGATGATGGTAAACATGATGGCTCAATACATTTTCATTACGTGTCACAAGATAAGCTCCTTAATTTGTTTGTCTTCTTATGTTATAGACACCTGAGGCTTTTTGAGACAAAAGAGTATCCTAAGAAATATCCATCATCAGCCTTAGCATCAAATTTGCCTAGATGATCCTTGTGATTGTGAATAAACACAGGGCATCCAAACACATGAAAATAGCTGATATCAGGGATTCTTTCTCTGAATATCTCATAACGGTTCATGATAAAAGGGGTCTTAGCGGCAGAAGGGTACTTAGGCAATAATGTAATCAGGAAATAGCATACAGTTTTGAAAACACTTGTGTCCAAAGAAATCAAGCATGTAATCTCCCCCGAATTTAATAAAACAAGTAGTAGAAAAAGGGGCTACGAACTCACCTTGAGTGAATGGTAATCAACAAGTATTCAAAATAGAAAATGCGTCACGAAGGAATCCGAAGGCAACCTAATCCAATATAGGTCGTATAAGTACTAAACACTTTGATTATTTATAGGTCGTATAGCTCATCATACTATCGTTCGGGCTATCATAATTAAGAGGTCGTGTAGTGAACGTATGAGGAGCTAGGACACTTTAAATCGTAAATCCAACAACTCGTCGATACGCCACCCCGAAGAGGCCTCATTATGAAACTCCCTAGTAATATAGTACTTTGATAACTAATACAACGTATGATTCTATATAGCTACATCACCGTCTACTCGTGTTTGCGAAATAATATTTAAATTGCATTTGCTAAATATTATTCGTGTATTTGAACTCGTATAATCGAATATATAATTCAATTGTCTTTGTAAAATAATATTTATAAAGTTTAAGACATGTATAAATATTATATAAATGATTCTAAAATATTTCGCAAAAATTTATTTTTAAAAACGAACCAACACTATTCACCTCAGGAAATAGTGCACAAGTTAGAAAATAATGCGTAACTTTCTCGTTTTAAGCCCGTTTCTTACGTTTCTTATGCCCACATTTTCGTATTAAGTCGAGTTATCAAAATATAACATTTTTAAAATTTTAGTTTTTCTGATGAATAGTGATTTTTACTGTTCATAACAGATATATACTTATTTTTATAGTTTTTGTTATCGTAAACTCGTAAACGTCGTATTTTATTCGTTATAGCTCCGTTTTTAACGATTCTTTCGAGTACGATCTCGTAATTAAAAGTTATATCATATTTTTAATGTTTTAAAAATATCACTTTCTGTAATGAATAGTAAATTTTATAAAAATAGTTTTATAAAAGTATTTCTCGTCGTAAACTCGTAACTAACGTATCTTTTTCGTTATAAATCGGTTTTTCAAGTTTCTTATCATTTTGGAATCGTCATGAGGCGTATTATTTTTATATAATGTCTAACCTACTGTATGAAGTCGAAATCAAATCACCCTTTTATTATCCAAGTGTGTTCATTTATAAAGAGTTTGTTTTATTAACTTTATAAACCCTAATTTATACATAATCATGTTTATACTTAAACAACATGTTTACATACTTTTAAGTTCATTAATCCATGATATATATAATCATATGACATAAGAAAAAGTGCTTAAATTCATAGACATTAGTAAAAACCCTTTTTACATATTCAAAAGTCCTAAGTGGTGATTTAGCCATAAAGAACATGTAAACATATAAAAATGATGAAAGTAAAGACATGAAGGTTTTTAGATAACCTTATTATGATGTAAGATGATGAACCAAAGTATCTAAACCCTTGTTTAGATATAATACCCTAGCTTTCCATTTTAAAACCCTAGTTTCACTTTTCTTGATTAATACTTGAAAAAGGTTAGCCAATGCTTGGAAACACCTTAGAATATCTTAGGATAGATGTGTATAGGTGTGTATGGGTTGTATAAAAATTGATATGGGTTTGGTTGGGGCATGGATTTGAGCCGTGAGCTCTATAGGTGCCAAAGGAATAGATTTTTGATTTTATAGTTAAGTGTTTATGTATATGAGCTATATCTCTTATGTATATATGTATATAAAGGGTAAATCTAGTCAAAGGACAAGGTATGGTGCAAGGTATGGTCTCTTAGTCTTAGGTATGGCCATAGTTATTCTTGAATCACCGCGGACAACTTTGAGCTTAAGCACGGTTTGCTTACCCTCGTTCAAAACAAACAATTCTTCGGACATGACAAAGAAGACCCTCATGCTCACATCCGTTATTTCAACAAGATCACTTCTACGATGAAGTTCCCGAACGTCCCGAGTACGTCGGTAAAGCTTATGCTTTTCCCATTTTCCCTCGAGGGTGCCGCCCGGATTTGGCTTGAAAAAGAACCCCCTCGATCGATTCTCACATGGGATGATCTTGTTTCGAAATTCATCAACAAATTCTTCCCTCCTTCCAAAACAACAAATCTTCGAAATGAAATCACGAGATTTCAACAACGATTTGATGAAACTTTCTACGAGGCATGGGACCGATTCAATGATCTTCTTCGGGCATGCCCACATCATGGATTTTCGGAGTTACATCAACTCGATACTTTCTATAATGCTTTGAACTCTAATGATCAAGATTCGTTGAATTCCGCCGCGGGTGGTAACTTTTTGGATAAAATGCCTCGGGATTGCCTAAGAATCATTGAGAGCAAATCCAAAGTTCGTAATTCACGTAACAAACCGGTTGTTGCCAAAGTGAGTTCGAGCTCTTCTACCCCTGGTATTTCTCCCGATGTTGCCGAACTTAAAGATATGGTGAAAGCCTTACTTCTCGATAAGAAAAATCAAAACCAAGCTCCCACTCCCGTGAAAGCGGTCGAGGAAAGTTATGTTACTTGCGGTGGTGCTCATTCTTACCGAAATTGTCCCGCCACCGATGGCAACGCTTATCGTGACAATATTCAAGAGTACGTTTCCCAAGCCGCCACAGCTAATTTCAATCAAGGAAATACCGGTTACCGAGCCCCGATTGCTAATCAAATTCGACCTCCCGGTTTTCCTCCCGTTCAAAACCAAGGAAATAACCAAAACCGTTACAACCAAAACCGGGGGAATAATTACAACCAAAGCCAAATTTATCGACCACCAATTAATCAACCCCCGATTCACCAAGCTCCACCTTACCAAGCTCCGGCTCCGCAAACACAATGTGTGACAAAGACCGATTTTGAAAGCTACGTCAAGGCTAATGATGCAGTTATGAGAAACATGCAAGACCAAAACCAAAACTTGAAAAATCAAATGACCAATTTAACGGACATGCTTTCTAAGTTTGTGAATTCTAATACCGCTTCTACTTCAGGTTCAGGGACACTCCCTAGCAATACCATTACTAACCCAAAGGTAGATTTGAAGGGTATTACCACCCGAAGCGGTGTTGCTTATCAAGGACCCATGATTCCTACTACTTCTTCTCCTCCTAAAGTAGTGGAACGTGAAACCGAGGTGACAAAGGACACGATGCCTCCTACTAATAACGGAAGTGCCAAAGACGTCCAACCTCCGGTTGTCCAAGATCAACCCAAAAAACCAAATTCTAAGCCCGGTTTGTTGATCCGTAGTGCTACCGAGCCTAACTTAGAAATCACAATTCCATATCCTTCGAGACGTAATGATGAAAAGCGACGTGAAAAGGCTAACGACCAAATTGAGAAATTCTACAAAATCTTTCAAGATATGAGTTTTGAAATTAGTTTAGCGGATGCTTTGATTCTTATGCCAAAATTTGCCTCAACTCTTAAAGCCTTAATCGAAAACAAAGAAAAATTAAGTGAAATGGCTAGAACTCCTTTGAATGAGCATTGTTCGGCGGTTATCCTAAACAAGTTACCCGAAAAACTTGGAGACCCCGGCAAATTTCTAATACCATGTGATTTTCCCAGAATGGAAGAGTGCTTAGCCTTGGCCGATCTTGGCGCTAGCATAAATCTCATGCCATTATCCGTGTGGAAAAAGCTTCTCTTCCTGAGCTCACTCCGACTTGTATACTTTTGAACTTGCAGAACCATTCGATTACCAAACCGATCGGTATCGCCGAAGATGACTACCTAAAAGTAGAAAGTTCAAATTCCCTGGCCGACCTTTGTAGTGAGAATTTGGATGCGAGCCCGATACCCTCTAATTCTCAGTGTAGATCTTTTAAAGAACCGCGTGCTTTGATTGATGTTTACAAGTAAGACATAACATCTTCGAGTAAGAAAAGAACGCCATAACTTCAATCTTGACCAACTTTGAGATACTCCTCTAATTAACAATGATAATTCGGTTAAACGAAACGACATTAATGAAATGGCTTAGAGGAGTATTCTGAAGAATTCTCGTTTTCTCCGATGTGGAACGCAGTGGAAATCCCACTCCCTTACGATGCCCGATCGACTCTACCTCTTCTCCAACATCTCACTCCCTTCGGATAGTGATTTCTTCTTGAGGAAGTTGATGCATTACTTGCTCTTAAAAAAAAGAAAAAAATAGAATTCAACTTTACCGAAATTGATGACTCTTACTATGACTCGAAAGGGGATATTCTACTTCTTGAATCATTTCTCAATGATGATCCATCACCCCCTCCTAACCAAGGAAATTATTTGCCTGAAATTCGAAAAGAACTCAAAATTTGTGAAGCTAAGAATGATAAATCTTCAATTGACGAACCTCCCGAGGTCGAACTTAAGGACTTACCTCCTTATCTCGAATACGCATTTTTGGAAGGTTACAATAAGTTGCCCGTCATAATTGCTAAAGACTTGAGTGTCAAGGAAAAATCCGCTCTCATAAAGGTTTTGAAGTCACACAAGCAGCCCATCCGCTTAGAAACCTCACTGACATCAAGGGTATAACCCAAATTTTATACTCATAAGATTCTTATGGATAGGACTACAAACCGGCGGTTCAACACCAAACGACGAGTAAATCCAAAAATCACGAGTTAACAAAAAGAGGTTGAAAAACCCCCCCTTCTTGACGCTGGATTAATTTACCCGATCTCGGATAGTCCTTGGGTAAGCCTCGTACATTGTGTACCAAAAAAAGGTAGTTTTACCGTTGTTGAAAAAGATGAAAATGAATTGATTCCGACTCGATTGGTTACGGGATGGCGTGTATGCATTGACTACCAAAAGTTAAATGAACCACTGTAAAGACAATTACCACTACCGTATAGGATCAAATGCTCGAAAATTAGCGGGAAACGAGTACTATTGTTTCCTCGATGGTTTCTCGGGTTACTTTCAAATTCCCATCGACCCTCATGATCAAGAAAAGACCACATTCACGTGTCCTTACGGAACGTTCGCCTATCGTCGCATGCCTTTTGGCTTATGCAATGCACCGGGCACGTTCCAGAGGTGTATGATGGCTATCTTTCATGATATGATTGAAAAAACGATGGAAGTCTTTATGGACGACTTTTTGGTCTTTGGGAATTCATTCGAAAATTGCCTCTCTCGTGTAGACAAGATGCTTCAAAGGTGTGAAGACACCAATCTTTGTCTTAATTAGGAAAAAAGTCATTTTATGGTTAAGGAAGGCATTGTCCTTGGCCATAAGATTTCCAAAAAAGGGATTGAGGTTGATAAAGCCAAAATCGATGTGATTGCTAAGTTACCTCATCCCACCACCGTCAAGGGTGTTCGGAGTTTTCTCGGTCATGCCGGTTTCTACCGACGGTTCATTAAGGATTTTTCCAAAATTTCCCGACCGATGACTCATCTCCTTGAGAAGAATACTCCGTTCATTTTCTCCGATGATTGTATTCAAGCTTTTCAAACATTAAAGAAAAAACTTACTGAAGCTCCAATCTTGATTGCCCCAGACTGGGACCTACCCTTTGAGCTTATGTGCGATGCAAGCGACTTTGCCATAGGTGCAGTCTTGGGGCAACGTCATGAAAAACACTTTAGGCCTATACACTATGCTAGTAAAACAATGAACGAGGCGGAATCGCATTACACCACGACAGAGAAAGAAATGTTAGCCGTGGTGTATGCCTTTGAAAAATTCCGGTCTTACCTCATCTTGAACAAAAGCGTAGTGTATACGGATCACTCTGCCCTAAAATATCTCTTTGCTAAAAAAGATTCCAAGGCGAGATTGCTCCGGTGGGTTCTCCTCCTTCAAGAGTTTGATTTCAACGTAATTGACACAAAAGGAGCCGAGAATCTCGCGGCCGATCATCTTTCCCGATTAGAAAATCCGTATGAAAATGTGCTCGACCCAAAAGAGGTGAATGAAAAGTTTCCTCTCGAGACACTTAATATGGTGACTTCTCGTAGTAACTCAAGTACCCCGTGGTTTGCCGATTATGCGAAAAACCACGCGAGAGAATTTTCATTCTTAAAGGGGGATGTCGTCCCAACAAAAGAACAAGTTTTTCAAGGATGTTAAACACTACTTTTGGGACGACCCCTATTTGTTCAAAATATGTGCGGATCAAATGATCCGGCGGTGTGTTGCAGGCCAAGAAGTTGTTGACATCCTCACAGCTTGCCATAGTGGACCCACCGGGGGACATTACGGTGCCAACTACACTGCCAAAAAAGATTTTTGAACTCTGGATTATATTGGCCCATGATTTACAAAGAGCCCCATGACTTGGTCCACCCATGTGACACCTTGTCAGCGTCAAGGAAAAAATCGTAGCGTGATGAAATGCCTAAAATTCCATCTAGTTATGCGAAATCTTTGACGTTTGGGGCATAGATTTCATGGGGCCGTTCCCGTCTTTTACGAGGAACAAATAAATAAGTGCGGTCCCGATAATTGTCAAAATAAGGTTAAGCGAAAGCGCTCCCACTACACGCCCGGTTGTTTGCTAATTTTCTAAATCTCTCATTTGCCCAATTGGGTACCCTCGTGCTATCATAAGTTGTCGTGAACCATTTTGCAATGACCAGTTTTGCAAAGGTCATGCTTAAATCTGGAGTTACTCCACCGTACTCTCCACCGCGTAATCAACCCACGAAATAAGTGACAGTTGAGGTATCCAATCATGGCTTGAAACGAATTTTTGAAAGGACCGTGGGCGAAAACTGTGCCTCTTGGTCGGACAAACTAGATGATGCACTTTGGGCCTTCCGTACAGCTTACAAAACACTCATCGGGTGCACCCCATACAAGCTCGTGTACGGAAAGTCATGTCATCTACCGATTGAGCTCGAGCACAAAGCCTACTAGGCCTTAAAGCATGCAAACTTTGACCTTGAGACCGTGGGTGATCATCGTAAAATTCAACTCAATGAATTAAATGAACTACGTGATCATGACTATGAGAACTCTTTGATCTATAAAGAGAAAACAAAGAGGATCCATGACTCAAAGATTAAAAACCTCATTTTTCAACGCGGATGAAACAAGTCCTCCTTTTAACCACTAAGATTGAAGATGTTCTCATGAACAAAAAAATAAAAAAAATTAAAATCCCGTTGTCCGAACCTTCAAATTACCCAAGTCCTTTCCATATGGCAGCCCCCCGGGGGGGGGGGGGGGGGGGGGGGGGGGGGGGGGGGGGGGGGGGGGGGGGGACACCCCCTGGTGAAAAGGGGGGGGGGCACGGTTGAGTTATCTCAAAACTCCAGGCCAAATTTCAAGGTGAACGGTCATCGAATTAAGCACTACTTTGGAGGGGACGTACCATAATTGGTTGTCCCGGATCTCCAAACCTTCCCCAAGGACAAATAAATGCGGGGATTGGTTCAAGCTTAGTGACCCTAAACAAGCGCTTCGTGGGAGGCACCCCATGCTTATCCTTCTATTTTCTTTTTTATTTCTATTGTGATGTGAGGAGGCTTGTACTCTTCCGTTTCTTGTTGTTTGTGCTTGTGATTTTTTTTGTAGGATTGAACCAAAATTTTCTAAAGACTCTTATGTTCGGTGTTTTTGTCCTGTCCTCTACGAGCTTCTAGCGTTGCTTGCCATTAGTTTGGAAAATCCAATATCCAATCCTTATCGACTAACGTTTATCTTTAAGCATACTTAATAAACGACTTAGGATTTACGTAGAGACCCTTCTTAAAACATTGAGGACAATGTTTAATTCTAGTATGGGGGGATCTATCGATTTGATTATACCTGCAGCCGTTGTTCTCACGTACCCCGTTTTTCCACAAAAATTTCAAAAATAAAATAAGTGTTTTGTCACAATTTTGACTTTCCTGCTGGGTAGAATAAGAATAAATTTTGACCCGATCGAGCGTGTTGAGCTCTAGCTTGTTCCTTAACTTTTAGGCTAAGCATTCGCGGAAATTCGCGAAGAACGAAAAATGATAGAGTTAAGTATGAGTTGGATGGAAAAAGCAAGATTATATTGGAAATCTTAAGAGTCATGTGTGTAAATGTGGCTTTTTCTCCCATAAGCTCCTAACCGGATTAATATACGTGCTGTTTTTGGAGATTAAACTTAAATCAACAATTTTTATGTAGAGTATAGCAAAAATTTTAGTCTTAGTTCAAACTTATACTTGAATTTTTCAAAAAGAAGTCTTCTCTATATATATAAAAAAATATGAAATGATAAAAAATGAAAAAATATATATATAAATAAACTGTGGGCTGATAAAAGTTTACTACCTCTTGCCGGCTCACACCGATGTTTTGTTTGCAGCCTTCTAAATAGGTCGAAGTTTACAATTTGCATAAATGTTTAATATAAAGTTTGAATTAATAAATAGATTATCTTTTGTTAAATTCACATACCTTTGAACTTCGACTATTCTATTTAAGATAGTATATATGGGAAACCGTAAGAGTTTTTTAAACCTAAGGTACGTGATCCCGATACTAGTCTCTGTGGGGTGTCAAAAGCGTGGTCACTTAGCCGCAAGGTTGGGATGTGCCGAGACGAAAGTCGCTACATGGGATGATCTCGCCTTCAAACTCATTATTCTCGGGTGGAACATGAAGCAAAGAATTTCTCAAAACGTTGATCCCGTTGGAAATTCTAAAATAGCACATCACCTAAGATATAATAATTGTCGGGAGTGAAAAGTACACAAAATACAAATCTGATAGTTGATTATTCATCTTTTACTAATATTTAAACCTGTGATTTCGTTTATAAGCCTTGGTTTGGATAAGTAGAAAAGTCGAGGACGATTAATTTATCCTTTTTGGGCAACTCGGATCGAAATGCATCTTGTTCTATGATCCCTAACGGTTATGGAAATAACGAAAGTCAGAATATTCTAGGTAATTATTATAATTAAAAAAAGGAAAAAGTTTTTGAAAAATGGAAATGGGGGATTTAAAACTTGTGATTTCTAACTCTCCCATAAAAATCGTTGCTTCTTTTTAAAGATTAGTTGGGGAAGTTTTTGAGGTATTTGGTTTAGATCATATAATATTGCGTGAGGACACGCATCACTTAGTTTGGGGAATTATGATATGTGAGAAATCACATATCCTTATATATATTCAAAAAATAGCCTTAAAAGATCAAAATTTTGCAAAAATAGACTTGTATTAATTTTGTATTTGTTGTTTATGAATTGAAGTACTATAGTGGGCAAAAATCCACAAGAACACGGTCAAAGCCGACAAACGGGGACACAGTAACGGATAGAGTAGCACAATAGCCAATGTTTCTAGCAAAAGGTCATCAAAAGTCACCCATCGTCACCATTGTCAACCCATAAAAGACAACATCCTCAAAATACCACTAAAAACCCTTAATGTTAAATCAAAATTCCGCAAAAGTCCCAAAAACCCACACCATAGCCTTTATTAATAGAAGGCCTAACGTCTTAGACTTTTATAACAAAACCCTTATAACCAAGCCTATTCCTTTTATACCCAGGCCCAAGTCAAAACATCCCCCCTTGGTCAAACTTACCCAACTTTCAAAAACAGTTAAAAAGGGCGTGAGTCCCTTTTTACTGTTCATCATCTTCTTCAATCAATTACCCGTCAAAATTAAAGGGTTATTTCAAATTGATGATGTGGCATCAAGATTCGAGTACTAAGCTATGAGCTGGCAAAAGGATACATCATCAAGCCTCCTCATTTCAAAGCCGGACAAGCATGACCTGGAGTCAAGGAAAACACACAAGGAATGAAAAATTTTACACTAAAAGACATTTGCTAAAAGAAGCACAAGTACTCTGACCCAAAAAAAAAACAGGGACTAACGATTTGC
This sequence comes from Tanacetum coccineum, assembly GCA_026074375.1. Lineage (NCBI taxonomy): Eukaryota > Viridiplantae > Streptophyta > Magnoliopsida > Asterales > Asteraceae > Tanacetum > Tanacetum coccineum. The sequence goes on from BQNB010018060.1 coordinate 58,444, forward strand.
CACGCTGGCAATCCGTGAGCATCACTTATTTGATCCAACGTCTTAAACAAAAGATCCAATGAGTGGCATTAAATGAAGGGACGAGATCAAATCTTAGAGAGTAAATTGAGAAGACCTAAAGCTTCTCACTCACTATAAATACAAGACCTCTCACTCCATTAACAAGAGATTATGTTTTTCGAGTAACTTAGAGTAATATTACTTATTAATGTTATTTTCAGCTTAAAAGATTGTATTTAAGCTTATGGCCCTTTAAAATCAATGTATTTTTCTATTAAGTTTGTACCAACTGTTTGAATTAATAAAAGTTATTTTTCTCATGATCAATATATAAGATATGTTTTTCATTAAGATCTAATAAGCTCTTTTTTTTAACCTTTAAATCTCAATAACTGTCATTTTAACTTCTAAAGCAGTGTATCCTTAGTTTTGCTCATATACTTAATGACATTCAAATCCACTCCCAAATATGACCACAGCTTATGAAATGAAGGGAAAACCACACATGGAAGGGATTTTCCAAGACTTACTAGCTTATCCTTGTGATAAGCTAGAGCCTTGTTGATAGCTCTAAGACGCATTTGATAATACCTCGTTTAAGGCAGAGCATCGTGTAAGTCCCCTATTACAATTTTAGCTTAATTTTGCATTATTAGCTTATAACTGCTTATAAATGCTTTTATCTGCTGTTTTAATATCTAATTCTACTTTATTTGTTGTTAATGCTTAATATTTCATTATATTTAGTTTAGATCATTTCATTATTTCTTTTATAAATCGGTCAAAACCAAGAAAAAAAATATAAATCTATAGAGTTGAATAGTTTATAGATTCAGACTTATTTCTATTTGCTATTGATTTTGTTCATTTTGTCTGTTTTTAGCTCTATAGTATCTGATATCTTAGTTTTGAGCTCTTATTTGCATTTTCATAAGCTTATAATGAGATTTTATGTTTTAAAGGGGTGTTTGGTTATTGACAGTACTAACTAGAGTTAGTACTCGTATCATAACATGGCCTTTTTGGATCTATTTTAAAATCTCATTTCTAGGTTTAGAAATCAGGATTTACAGTTGCTTGTAGGATAATCTAGATTGATAAATTATTTATGATAGTTGTTATAAATTTTGAGTCATTAAGCTCAGATCATTACGCTTTGTTACGTTTGATTGTTTTTAGCTAGAATTGATATTTAAATTTGCTCTATATTTAATTTCATATAAGTTTAGAAGAAAGTTCCTTAGTCTGCAATTGTTAAGAGTTAGATAGTCATAAATTGTGCAAACTGCATCATTCATTGATTATAGAAAAGGCCTTTTCTAGCTTAATTAATCAGATGGTAAATAGTAGTTGGTTAAGAGGTTCGAATTAGCATCACTAGAGATTTAGGCTAGATTTTCATAATGTTAGGAAGTTTAATTTGTTAAAATTAGCTTATCTAGTAATCTGTTTTATTTAAGTATTAATTTAAGCATTATGTCTTTTTCAAAGCAAAAATAAACTCAGTACATGGCTGAGAACATAAAAAGCATTTTTACCTTAGCTTTTTAATTGGTCAATTGAGTACAAATATATTTTAAAAAGCTATCAAAGTAAGCTTATTGGTCTGTTTTTAAGTGTATAGCATAATAAGCCATAAGATCTTATAGCTTATTGACATAATAAGCTGAAAGATACGCCTTAGGGCTTGTTTGGTTTTTTTCAGTTTTTCTTTAAGTCTTATTTCTTTCATATTAGCTTATTGCTTATTGATTTTGTTTTAATTCTTGCTTAGATTTTCTAATTAGGTTAGTAATAAAACCCATTTTAAGCTATTTAGTTTTTGCCATAACTTATTTGACTTATTTGAGCTTATTGCTTTTCTAGTGTAATTTAAGTGATTTTAAGCCCTTTTTAGCTTTTCTTTCTATCTAGCTTATAAATTTGCTTATGTGCTTTTTAGACGACTTATGTCCTGTTATAGCATATTTGTCATTTAGGTTTGCTTATTTGTGCTCAAAGATCAAAACAGTTAGGCCATTTTACCCTTTGAGTGTATAAGCAAACTGTCACTCTTTTTAGCTTTTCTAGGCTTATTTGTGTTTATAAAAATAGTTATTTTGCAAAAGTCGCTTATTTTTCAGTATTTTCAAAAGTTTAAAAAAAAGCAAAAATAAAAACACTTGGGATAGTGGGGAGCCCCGGGTGAGAAAGACTCAAACCCGGGTCCCCTACCACCCTCACCAAGCGTTTTAACCCCCACACACTCAACCATTGTGCTACAATCCGGTATATCTTTGCAAATACTATTAGTTTATATACGTTATTTAGGCTTGTTAGTATAAAAAATGTTTAAGCTTATATTCACCGCTAATTCGAAAAGCTGTTTCTCGTGCTTAATTTTTCTTAGATACCACCATTTTCAATCAACTTTTCATAATTTTTACAAAATATTTATAAAGAGTTTAGTATTTTTAATCATTAAATTTCATTAAAATCGTTTTTAATGCATAAAAAATTATAAAAAGTCAAAAAAATATAATTCTTTTTTAGAAAATTTTCTTTTATCATATAGTTTCTAGGAAAATTAGTTTTGCTTCCGTAGGGTTTAAATTGCAAAATTTCAATTTTTAAAGAACGGGATTCAATCCCGTTCACGTTTTTAGTGTTTTCAAGCTCAAATCTCCTTCGTTTTTAGTCTAGTTTTCTTTGTTTTAGCTTTTTAGTCAATTAAGTCTTATAAAAACCAAAAAGACCATTTTAGGGTTTTTAGGTCCCGTTTAGGATTCTCGTTTTGCGTTTTTAGTTAAAATTTGTCTTCCCTTAAGTGTTTTTAAGTTTTTGCCTTAGTTTTCTCGTAGTTTTAGAAAACCAAAATCAATTTTATCCTATTCAAACATCGATTCTCAAAACACCTCAACTTTTTGAAAATTGCATTCACTCGTTGGGGAAAAAAAAAAAAAAAAAAAAATAACGACACGGAATTAAACTCCCAATTACTATAATTGTGAATTTTTTGATTCCTCCCCTCTTAAAGAATACTAGTAATCTTAAGATCAACCAAGAACAATAAGTGAGATGTGGGTTGGATTGTTAGAGAGAAACTTGGATGGAATGGATGAATGTATTATGGAATGTGTGGAAAAACAAATGGAACAACCAACCCTCTCCAAGACTAGGAGAGGGTGTATTTATACTACATTTGGCCGGCCATGGGCTGGAGTTGGGCCACCCATGGGCCTTGGGCCGGACTAGATTACTAATCTAATCCTTATACTAACTACGAGCTAAGACTTGTTACAACTTTGGAAGTGACCGACACTTTTCGTGTTTCCAACAATCTCCCCCTAAGGGAGGTCACTCCAATTTACAAACTTTAAACCTAGCATACTATGCTTTATCCTTAGTCTTTAGCTCGTACTCTTGACTTTCTCTTGTGAATATGTTGTAGTGATCATTGACTTCTTGGATTGAGCTTGTTCCTTGAACTTGTATTTGACATAGTGATCTTGAGCATTTTGAGATCATCAACCAAGCATAATCTCTACGCCATCTTGTAACTTTGCCACCTTGTGGACTTGCGACTTCTGGACCGACATGCTCATACCATTCTTGAAAAGCTTTAATGTTGCATCTTTCTTGAAATTCTTTAACTTTAACACTTTGACACTTCTAGAAAGATGTGTGGTATCAGAGTAGCGGAAGACTTGAAACATGTACTTGAGCTTTCATGATGACTTTATGTTTGTTGGTCGGGTATGAGCATGTGGTTATGGATCTGGTGAGCCAGCTGGAATCAGGAACCTCCACCACCATTTTATATAGCCTGCAAAAAACAGTTAGCAATAAAGCAGGGGGACGAATATGGCTTTGTCATTCGTCCAGGTTTGGTTGGAGAAACCATCGGATCCGTGAGGATCGACCTGTGATCAGATAGATTCAATTTAAGAAGAATCTTCTTGACAGGATTTCCAGCTGAAGTATTGAATCTTTCTAACACATAAGTATTAGATTCATCGTACTCAGCATGTTCTCATTATCGGAACGTCTCAAAGCAGACAGCACGATAAGAGTGAACCAGTGAGTTACTATCTCACCGATTGATATAGAAAATTGATTTGAAAATCAATCGGTGTATCACTTACAAAAAAAAATTTGTGACACACCGAGAGTGTTAATCATTTCAAAAATTCGCTAACAACCGTTGATCCATTTCCTGGAACAAGTTTGATTCTTATAGAATCGCACCATCGTTTCTTTCCAGTTGTCATAAGTTTGATTCATAAAGAATCGCACAAGTTACCTACCATGAGCTTGTTTGATGTTGGCTCAAGCAGGATTTCCATCTTCATTGTGAATGAATTCACTCTGATGTTCTGGCAAAATCACAAGGATAATGCGAAGGACTCTTAAAATGTATCTTGTAATTCACATTGTGTGACTTAGCAAGTATAATTTGACAAGTGTCCTAATGAGATTTATGGATGATCTCTTTTGGCTCTAGACTCAATAGTGCACTTTGATTTTAGTGATCGGAGGCTGGAGCTGAGTGCCACCTTTTCAATATCAACTAACTCGGAGTGAGAGAGTCAATAGAAATGAGTGTATCTCCGTGAGTTTTGAAACAAAGTCTTTCTGACTTTGAGTAGCTGGGAGGGGTTTGTGCTTGATTAGCTGGAGAGCGGGTTTAAGCACATACGCACACTGGGTCCATGACTGTCTTCAATGTCTCAGACAACACTGCAGTGATATTCTACAGCAATATGTACATTTACCACCGTTTTACTCTGCCTCAAACGTGTATGGAGGAGGCTCTTGTTTTCAAACCATTTATCCTACAATTCTTTTTACAATCTTCAACCCCTTCATGCATACCGAGACTTCAATTAACTAACACCGTGTTGGGTTTTAGTTCCAGTCATTAGGCTTCCATCTCAGTCGGACATTAATTCCTATTCTCACATTTTCTCCTTTTTAATCATAACGCCTAAGGACTTCTAACACCTAACTATGGACGTATCTTCTGGAGTAGACTCCCTCCGGTTCTGCTGGATCACGGGATTTGAATACCTAACGCCTAACCGCCTTATAACTTCAAAAATTTAAAGAACATGGCTCGGTTCTTTTGGGTATTTCATCACGCATTCCTTCAAAATCAGTCGAAATATCAATCAAAGTGTTGATCTCTAAATATCAAAAGACATTACACTTTCGAAGTTTCTTTCAATCACATAACAAAACTCCACACCTTAACATGTCACCGTAATCGTAGTACATGCTAGTATGGACAGTTCATTGAGTCCATTATTTCTGATCACTTCTGTCAATATAATCTTTTTTTTCTTAATCCAGGTTTAACTCACATTTTCCTCATCCTTCTTTCAAAATGTAATCCAATTGATGATATTGATATCATTATTTACCCGTTTGGGCGGACAAAAATGCGCGAATATATAACACAGAGTGGAGAAATGTCTTAATTGCTCCCCCCTCAACGTTTGAGACGGGAGTTTAAAAATTACAACAAATGATGCGCCCGAGTACAATGTATTTAAAATTTATTGAGAACTTACTCAAAAATTCTTGAAACATTTATACCGACGCACAATCTTGATAATCACCATACAGTCTACACAATAATGTACATCATTCACAAGATAAGTGTATCTTCACGAGGATGCGTCCTTTGCGTCTAAGATGAGAACAACAATCATGCATAATCATATGTTCCTATGTAGAAGCCGTAGGTCTCCTTTCTCGACACAATTCTCCACCAACGAACCTTTTCAAAAGTCCTCATTAACCCTACTTTTCTATTCTGTAGAGAGGGAGGGCCATGACACAGAGGGACATTGCGGCGATCCCTCTTCTTAGAGAGTTTTTTTGAGGGAGGGAGGCGGGGACACCAAGCACCTAATAACAAACACACCTATCCCGCACTCACTTGGAACAAGTTCTTAGAATACGGTAACCCTAATCCTAATAGTGTTGGACACGATGCCTATGAATTGACACGACCCAACACTATAACCTACCACCAATGTAAGTCAAAAGAGTTGCTGATAGAACCTCCCTCAACTTCTTAAAATCTATAAGGAGGGTCTCATCTTATAAATGTTCCTAACTTTGACAAAGATGATTTTACAAGTTGGAAGGTTAGGTTCTTTGTATTTCTTAATGGTCTTGAACCTTACCTTCTGAAAACTTTGGAGGATGGACCATTGTTCCTATGTCAATTTGTACCACTACTGAAAATCCTTTGCCAAACGTCCAAAATCAACGGTCAAGATGTAAAAGTCGTTTGCTAATCAGATAAACGATTAAAAAGTATCATCATCTCTTGCTTACCAAATGATGTTATGAAATATGTCATTAAGTGCAAAACTACAAAAGAAATGTTGAATGATCTCATCTTAGCTCATGAGGGACCATCTGACATAAGAGATACTAAGATTGTTGCCTTGAGACTCAAGTTCAATGCTTTTAAATCACTAGAAGGTGAAAAAGTAAATGGGGCTTTCACAAGGCTAAAATGCTTGCTAAATGATCTTGAAAACAATGGTATTACTATTCCTCAAGCTGAAGTAAATGCCATGTTTGTTAACAGCCTGCCAAGAAAATGGCTGAGCATGAATCAAACTCAGAGGGCCAACAACTCTATTAAAAATGATTGCTTGGCAACTCTGTATGGCAAGTACAATTATGAAGAAGGCCTGATTTATCAGATCTATGAGTCAGAGACATAAAGATTTAATATTCAGGCCTCAAGCTCAAATGCCTTGATCTCTAACAATTATTTTTAGGATAGTGACTCAGATGTTGAAGAAGATCAAAGAACCAACAACGAATTTATGGCTGATTTGAATGCTGAGTTCATGAAAGAGCTCTGCTAACAAAATCAAAAAAGGTTCTATTAAAGATTTGGGAGGGTTAGATCAACTAGGAAACCCATAGACAAATACAAAGAAACTTGTTTTGCTTGTGGGAAAACTGGTCATTTTTAAAAAGACTGTCCTTCAAACTAAATCTCTATACTTTCCTATCCATCCTTAAACAACTCCTTTAACAAACCTAAACCCTACACACCATCTTTCAATCAAACATCTTCCCAGAATACTAGTAATCATCAAAAGGATTACAAGGGACTTAAAGCTGAGATGGCTATCCTAACCATAAGGATTGATGATCTGATAAAAGGAAAGAGTGAAAAGGGAAAGAATAAAAAAGAAAAAAGTGAAAAGGGTTTAATAGCTGAGTCATTTGACTGTGATGAAGAATCTATCTCTTCAGAGGATGAAGGGACCACCAAGATTAGAGCATTCATGTCAATTGCTGAGGATGAGCCATTTGTTGGGAAGGCTAATGCAAGATCTGGACAATGGGTTGACATCACCATGAAAAAGGTACAGACTCTTGTCTATGACTGATGGTGATGAAAGGAAACATGTTCTAGACTATACTTTTTTTGATCTTATCTATGTGGAGGATCAGAGGAAAAACTTGGTTAACAAATTTAATCTTCTTAAACAAGATCTGTTCTTACATAAGTCTGAACTTTGTAATCTAAAAAATACTGTGTTCATTAACTGTTCTCTCTAAAATGAAGTCATCAAAGTCAATCTAGAAAATGAATCTCTAAAGGATGAGATCTCTGACCTTAAAAAGGTCATTAAAAAATAGACCTGTAGTAAAGTCACCCTTAACCAACTGCTCTCTGAGAAAATTCCTAGCAACAATGTCAAAGCCTTAGGAGGAAGAGGTAAGAGAAAAGATAAAATTTCCTCAAAAGAAGTTATTTTTCACTAAAGCCGATGAATCCTCATATATGCCATTTCCTGAGATCACCTCTGACTCAGAGTCTAATTGTGAGACTCAGGAACCCCTTCCACCTCTGCCTAAGCTGATAGGAGCTGCACCCACTGGTACTTTAGATAGTCTTATTTCTTTGTCTGACCTAACTCTCAGCATGGCTGACCTGACACTTGACACATCTGTCCCTAAAAAGACCAAACCAACATTTGGTAATGTGGCACCTGCAAATGTCATTAATAAAAGACTGAAAACAAGCCACCAGCTGTCCCTGACAAGAAAGCTGACTCATCGACTGAGCAACTTCTTCTTACTCTGATAGAAGAGTTAAAGGGTCTCAAAAAGCAAATAGCGATTCCTTCAGGCACCACTTCATCAAATTCTTAGTCGAGTAGTTCAAAATCCAAGCAAAAGACATGGTTTAGACCCTATAAACACTGTGGGTTAAGAAAGCATCTCTTTGATGATTTCTATTCAAAATCAAAGTGCTTTACATGTGGATCCACTAACCATTTGACCAAAGAACACTCAGAACATGCCGCTGTTAAGAAAACTATGATCAAACTTAAGGCCTAGTCACCCCTGAATCCCACACCAAAGAAAGCACCTAGGATTCCAAAACCCTTTAGGATTGCAAGTATTGTGGTTTCAATAATCACCATTCTGATGACTATGGATACTACCCTAGGTGTGAAATATATGGGAGCATAGCTCATGAAATAGCTGACTGTCCTAAGAAACACCTAAACAATAGGAAACCAAGGATTGCTAACAAGCGATCTACAGAACCCACCAAAAAGTGGGTTCATAAAAGGAACTAATCTGTGTGAAATGTCTGTGCATGATTACCTAAAAAGGTTTGTATGGTATCTAGATAGTGTCTGTTCTAGACACATGACAGGGGTTAAACAATATCTGCACATATATTCAAAAAAGCCTAGTCCTAAAGTGGTATTTGGAGATGACTCTTCAGGTGACATAGAAGGATATGGCTTAGTTAACTATAATGGAATCACTTTTACTAGGGTTGCTTATGTGAATGGTATGAAACACAACTTGATCAGCATCAGCCAACTGTGTGATGCTAACTTAAAAGTCTTATTTACAAAGACCCAGGGAACCATTTTCAATCAAAATGATGAAGTTATACTCATTAATCCAAGAAGAAGAGATGTCTACATCATTGATATGTCATCTTACAATAAAGAAAGCAATACCTGCTTCCTTGCCAAAGCATCACTAAGGGTTAACTGGCTCTGGCATAAGAGACTATCTCACCTCAACTTCAAAAACGTAAACAACCTTGCAAAACACAACCTTGTCTTTGATCTTCCCTCTCTGACCTTCTGTAAAGACAAAAACTGTTCAACATGTGAGAAAGGGAAGCATCACAGAGCATTATTCAAAACAAAGAGATCATTTTCTATCAACAAGTCCTTACATCTCCTTCACATGGATTTGTTTGGACCTGTCAAACCTCAAACCATTAGCCACAACAAATATACTCTATATGTTTGGGTGTCCTGTGCATATTCACAACCATAAGGACCACTTGAGAAAGTTTGATGAAAAGGCTGATGATGGATTCTTCCTTGGTTACTCCCTAGTGGCCAAAGCATTTAGGGTATTCAACATCAGAAGACAAGATGTAACACCCCCAAATTGGGTCACAGTGGAATAAGGGTCCGGGGTGTTACTTCATAGATCAATAGCACAAACTATGAGAACGACCTCTATATGAGTCGCTTAAAAATGATACATTAGATGTAATAAACTTGTTTGTTACAAAAGCTCGAAGCTTAATTTGTTCATCCTTGCAAATGTAAAGATTTTAATACATAACAAATACTCCAAAATGTAATACACTTAAATCTTTATGACAATGTGACTCCAAAATGATGTCCACCAATGTATCCTTGTGATAACGCCCAAATTATACATGTTTTCTATGGCGTTATTTATATATATGTGTGATCATTTCTCGTGAATTTTCAATACTTAATTAAGCTTAAATTGCTTATAGTTCACTTGAAGACTCTAAAGACCCAAGCTCAAGAATCTATACACTTTGGGAGGCGAATACAAGAAAAGAAAGATTTCTAGCCAAAAGCTCAAGAAGTCCACCGCACTTGTTACATAGTGCGCCACACTTTCCTCTGAATTTCAAACACCGTCGCACTTACAATATTGTGCGCCGCACATTTTCCCAAAGATTAAAGAATTAAAGTCCATTAAATGCTATCGCATTAACTCCTCAAAACCGCCGCACTAATTTATAAGTGCCCCACACTTCCAGTAAAAGCCATTAAATGCTATCGCATTAACTCACCAAGTCCGATGCACTTATTTGTAAGTGCGCCACACTTTTTACCAAATTTTGCCTATAAATTGAGACGAAATTTCTCATTCCTATCATCCCTTTTACAACCATTTTGTTAGCCTTAAAATATGGTGACATATCCGGAATTACATTAGTTCATTTATAGAGTGACACGTAGGGACTAATAATGACTAGTTACAATAGTTGTGTGTCACTAAGACTATAAATACCCCCTCCACACTTCCATGGAGGGGTGAAGTTTACTTTTGTAAAAGTGTGCGTGTGTGTGTTTTTCTCCTCTTTTCTCTCAAACACACACACAACTTCCCATCTCTACTTCC
>BQNB010018061.1:0-68892 GCA_026074375.1 Tanacetum coccineum
CGATTCTTGTGCTCAAGAATCCAAAGGTATGTAACCCGACCCGGTTAATTATATGCATGTTAATTATATGATTTGTTATTGCTTCTGCTATTACGTGCTTTGATGTTTGATTTAGATTATAAATTGTTATGCATGCTGAAAATCAACAGATACAACTCACATGCACATAATATCATTCATATTAAACATTTCAAAAGAAATCGGATCATAAAACTTACCTACGAGGAGGTTGCTTCTCTGCCAGAGTTTTAGCGGGTGGGGCCTCTTTCATGATAAAAACCTCCATATGCTCACAATCTTTATAAATATTCACCATTCGAGCAAAATCCTTTTCCTTAAGAACCGTTATCAGAATCTTATTATTCCTTGGAAGAAAATACTTCACTAACATCCCATCAACAGTTGAATCAATAGTTTTTGCTATCTCTTGCTTAAAACCACTTAATTGCATATTATCAACAAGATCAACAACATACGCCTCACCACCACTATACGACATTAAACCGTCCTCCCTTTTATCAAACACTCCACGATATCGGCATATAGCTATCCTCTTTTTTGATGACACCATTGCCGTCTCTGTAACAAAATATAATTTCACAAGTCAAATAACAAAAAAAAACTTTTTTCCAAGAACAATATGGGAGTGTTTGGGATTGCTTATCAAAACACTATGTAAACAAAACAAGAAATATCATCAGAGACAATATGAGGTGTTTAGAATTGCTTAACAAATGGTATCATTCTATATATTTCACTAAAGAAATGGTATAGAATCTTGAGTAAAAAGATGAAATCTTAATAAGAAGAATAAGATTTGGACCTTAGAACCCCATTGATGATTAAGAATGATTAACAAGTAATAAGTTACAAGATTGAGAGGAAATACAAGAGGAATTGTTTTTTAAAAGCTAATGAAATGACAAACGAGGTATTTAAAGGGATGTGGCTTGACTCGACGGGAAAAGCTATTGGGATATAAACACGTGCACCTTACGTGTTCTCGTGTTTAAACTAGACACGTGCACCTCACATGCCAAACGGCTAATACCACTTAAGCTCATATCAACAAAACTTGACCCAAATATAAAAATTTAGTCTAACTCGAATTACTATAAAAAGACCTAATAACCAATCCTTAACACCAAGAAACAATCTTTATAACAAATTAAACTATACCCATTAATCAAAACACAAACCCAAATCAAGCCAACATCAAATAAACACTCAAAATCTTGAATCAAGAAACCAAACCTAGATGCATGTTCATCACTAACTAGATTAAACTTTAGCTTAATCAACTAATGAATAAAATTTGAATTAAAAAGATGGAGGGAAATCGTAGTACCTTTTTTTTATTATGAATGAAAGTTTGTGAATAACCCTTGAAATTTGCAGGTAAGGCTAAAAAAGAGAGAAGAAAAGAGAGCACGATTTAGGTTTTACATGGGATTTATGGAAGTGATTATCTCCTTAATTTAGGGATGTTTGAAATTGATTATCCAAAATAGATTATGTGTTTTGAAAACAAATAATCTAATAATGATCCGTCGTTGTAAATCGTGATTTCAAAATGTAATATTTGAATATGATATATATATTGTTTTATGTTTTATATCGCAATAATTAAATAATTGATTTTAGTATTTGGCAAACCATCTTGTTCAATGTCTTGAAAAGACCAAAATAGACATTCGAATAGTACGAGTATAACTTGTAACAATGAATTAAAAGCACACATGCGTACATATACAGATTAACATATATACTAGGAGTCAAGTAACAATAACTAGAGTGTTTTTGCCTTTGGGCTCCTGTTAGCCTGACTCATGTGGTCAAGTAAGAAGGGCCGATTTTTTCCCTCTTTTTACATACATAGTCTCCTCTCCCACCATTACCTTTTGGTTATCACAAATTCTGGAGGGATCCACAAATTCAAAGCAGAAAATTCAAGAAGAACAAAATATTTGAGGGGTTATCAGATCATGATAATCAGGAAAAAGATGGGATCCAGTACAAAATCGAGACACACAAAAATAAGGTACCAAACTCACTCTTATTTCTTTCTATTTTAACTTTTTATAGCTTATATACATATATAAAAATTGAATTTTGAAATTAGGGTTTTTGTCATAATCTGGGGATTTCGTTAATTTCATTTTTTTATTAAAATTTAATGGTTCTTAAATAAATTTTGAAGTTTATTTCATCGATATTCATGTTCAGCTTGAAGATGCGGATGTTGGCGGCGGGTAACGACGACTAGTAAGTCCGAGGTAGTATCTGGGTGGTTATTGGTTTTTTTGTTGTCTTTAAAAAAAAGATTGGATTATCTGCTTTCGTTTTGGTTTTTAATAGCTTAATTAATTCTGTTATGTAAGTGTCAATTCAGAAATGGGAGAGGAATCATTTGAAGGGCATAATTCCTTAGGTGATTATTCAAAGCCAAAACTGAGCCCTTTGCGTTGGGATAAGGTGAGAGTTGCTTCAGATAGAGGTACCATGTGGGACACTTGCGTTGTATGATGAAAGAAACCAGATAGTCGTATCAGTTAAAGAAACGGCCTAATTGATGAATGTTCCCTTTCGGTCATTTTGTAACCAAAGAACCCTTGAAGAAATGCTAAAAAGCCATCTGAAATGGGAAAAAAAAATTGTTGGTTTTGTTCCACATAATTGATAGCGTGTTTTTGTTCTATTGAATAAAGTCGAGAATATGTGGTCGAAGTGGTTTTTAATAGCTTAATTAATTCTGTTACTTTCATGTTTTCAGATTCTGTTACAAGTTACCAAGTTTCAAGGAGGAGTAAAGTGTCGAGGAATTGCATTGGGAGATAGTTGGAGTTCACTTGAAAATTTTGTGGTAACTTTACTTAATTCTTTAGCTTTAAAAACGCCATTTTTTAGTAGGTGTGAATCTTTGGGTGTTTGGTTGCAGCTTCAAAGTGATTACATGATTCGAAATTTATCAGACGTGCTTAGGTTTTATAAACTTGCAACCTTTCAAAAATGAGATAATGAGCCGTGCGAGTGTTTAGCAATGTGATTCTTGGGAATTTATACGTAAAAATAATCGAGTCATTATAAAAAGTATGATGTTGCTACTCCGATACATATTACTACTGCTACTGTGGAATGAGGTTATGTCATTTGACCCATGTACTTAAGAAAATGTGGTATTGTTATTGTCCTCTTAGTTGTTTGTAACTGAAGATATAATGCTTGCATCTGAATAGCACTGATATGCCCTTGACAGGAAGCCGAACATGAAAACCAAGAACAATCACAACTGTGGGTTGAGGAAACTGACATTCCTGAGGTCACAGATTGAACATGAAGCTTGGAAAGTGTTGCAGTTCAAACCACAAATCAAGAAGCGAATATTGATGCACGAGAGTAGCAAAACCATGTTGTTAATGACGAGGGAGAAAAGTGACAGTCGAAAAGCTATAACGACTTTAATGCTCGGAGGTTCGTTGCTTGAGTTATCCATTTTTTTAACATATGTTATACAAGGGTGTTATCGGATTAGATTGATTTGGGTTTTTTATTATGGAGAAGTGACCTGCAATCAGACCCAATATGTAATCGAGTTATCGTGTTCGGGTTATTATCGGGTCGGTGATTCGGGTTACTTAATTTTTTTATCCATAAAATTTTGCCCAAATAATTTCGCTACTTAATTAGGTTTATGTCTGACAATAATACATCTTTTGCAAATAAAAACAGTGAAAAATTACATACATGTGAAAATCAAACTTAGAAACACACGCAGTAAGCAAAAATACCACAGCAGTAGCCTTTGTATAAAGAAAAGAAAAGAAATAGTGGTACTTGGCAAAATTAAGTAGCCTGCAACTGAACTAATACCATTAATGTGTCTAGTTTTAAATAAAATATTTTGTGTGATAAAGGCGTGTAGTACATGGTCGGGTGTTGTGTGAGCACTGTTTGGTTTTATTTGATCCAACTCCCATGTTTAGTTTTTGCCTGTTAAAACAGCCAACTCACCGATATGAAGTTGGTATAGTGATTTACAGAGAAAACTGGATGTTGATTATTGTTTAATCGATAGTCATGATTATATTTGTCACTAGGATCATCTTCAAAAAGTGCAGAACCAACACTAACATGATTTATTACAGAACTCAGGATACAACAAGTGGGAATAAGTCTCAGCTCAACCATACGATTTAGGAGATGCATTGCAACAAATTATTATGGAGTAATGAGGATGAGTGAAACTTTCATGCCTTTACTTTCATTGTCTGTCTCTCCAAAGAATCGTCAAAGTTTCGGCATGTTCCAGAAAATTGGAGGTAAAATTTTGATAGTTTCGTCTTGGCGAAATTTTATGGCATTTTATTACACATGTATATGATTCTTGATAAAGGGTATCAAAAACCATGTTTTGAAATAAGATAAGTTTATTGGGTTTGTTTTTTATAAGGTTATATAGATAACGTGAGGCGTGACGTGCGGCATGATCAAGCCTCATTTTGGCGAAGCTTTTGCGTTTTTAAGGCGTAGCTTAAGACGACATAAAATATAAAAATCTTTATATATTTATACCATATTTTATATATATTGAATTTACAAAAAACGTTATAGATGGTGGATAAAGTTAAGAAACTACCCTTACATGTAATATTCTTTATTTTAAGAAACTACCCTTACATGTAATATTCACGTCTCATCTCACGTCACGCCTAGAGTCGACGTCTTGGTCTATTTCGCAACGTGAAGGCCACGCCTCACGCCTTAGTGATGCCTTGGCGCACCTTTTAGAACATTGATTATTACCCTTGTTGACCCGAATGGTCCAGATGTCAGTCTGCATTGACCCGTATGGTCATTATTACATGCTTAGGAGTATTTTAAATACATATGACATGTCAAGACATCTTTTGTGGGGTACTCGCACAATTATGGCATTTATTTAAACAATGGTGAATATATATAAAAAAAGCACTCTAGCAATTGGCTAGAGAAACAATTACAATGGATGATTTAACCAAGAGTTCCAACTATGAACTTTACGACCTCTACATTTAAGCCAAGAAAAAAGACGTATATTATCGAAGATATCACAATTCCTCATAGGATGAGAGTTGAATGTGACACCATTTTGATAACGCCACAACATCCACAAAGTAGTCGCAGTAATAACATACACACGATCTTTAGACACCTTTGAGGCTCTACAATCTTTTACCCACTGAAACCATTCAGAGCAAGAAGAAAACATTGTCATGCTGACATCGACCCACACACGAATTAACCTCCAAAGAACAGTAGCCGTATCACATCCAAAGAAAATGTGATCATTAGATTCCACTCCAGCATTGCAAGAAGGGTACGTAATAATCGGAATTTCTAAACCCCGAATAGATAAATTCAAACGATTTGGTAATCTATCCAAAACAAGTCGCCATATAAATATATTTACCTTTCAGGGCAAAAACTTAGACCACCTAGTGCTAGGACTTAACGAAGGAAGAAGGCAATCATCTATCTGGTTTCTCTTGGCGTTCACCATGAAAATGCCATCGGGGTTGATACTCCAGTGCCAAGAATCAGGTTGATTACTCAAGCTAACATTACCTATCTCAGCCACCGTAGACAACAAAGCTTCTTCATTTCGGCCCCCAAATCTTTGTCTAATCCAATTCCAGGACCAGGTACCATCCGCAATCCTGTCCCTTATAATGCAATTTGGATTAGAATCCAAATGAAACAATCTATTATATCTTAAACGCAACATACCGTTTCCTACCCAATCATCCATCCAAAAATGAACCAAAGAACCACATCCCACCTTGTGACGTAACGTAAAAATAGGGATAATATCTCTCTCATGAAGCTGAGTATACGAGCCTACTATTTTCTCCCACATACCTTTGGTTGTGCACCTTTTTCCATCCATACCCGCATCTATCCCATGTATGGCTTTGATCACACAAGCCCAAAGAACGTCCGGGTTATTAACCAAACGCCACCTCTATTTTTGAAGAAGAGCAAGGTTGAAAGCTTTCAAACTCCCCACATCCAAACCACCTTTATCAAGAGAGGCCATAACATTACCCCATTTACCCACGCCATTTTCTTCCGGTCCCTACTACCACCCCAAAAGAAAGATGCCCGAATAGATTCTAAAGTTTTAAGAACAGATTCAGGACATTTAAAATTTGACATATAATATATGCTAATACTCCCCTGCTTTAATCAATGTTAATCTACCTCCAATGGACAGCAAAGAGGCTTTCCATGACGACAATTTCCCACGAAACCGATCAATCAAATATTGCCAATTTACGATCAAATTCATGTTAGAACTAATTGGCAGACCAAGATAAATGAATGGCAAAGTACCTGAAGCACACCCCGTAGCACGAGCCATATCAACAATATCATTCGAAGAAACTCTAATCCCATACACGTTAGATTTGGCTATATTAATTCTGAGACCCGATGCAAGATAAAATACCTGTAACACCCGAATTATATTGTCCATCTCTTGCCTATTCCATTCGGAAATAATAACGACGTTGTATGCGTAAAAAAAAGGGATATATTCATTCCTGAATCACCCACCTTTGTACCTCGAAGAAGACATGATCGAACCGCGTCCTTTAACACTAGATGAAGTCCTTCCATAATTATAATGAACAAAAACGGGCTTAAAGGATCTCCCTATCTTAAACCACGCTTAATTGAGAATTCAGACGAGGGACTCCCGTTTACAAGGATAGAAGACCTAGCCGATTTCAAGCATGCTTGAATCCAATTCCGCCATTTAACACCAAACCCAAGACTCGTTAACATATGATCAAGAAACTTTCAACTTACGAAATCATAAGCTTTTTCCAAATCGACCTTGAATATCATGAGTTTTTTTATTCCGATTTTTATACCAATCCATAACTTCACTGAGCATAAGAGGGCCGTCGAGAATCTGCCGACCCGAAATATACATTGATTTCTCATGACTCACAACTTTATCAACTACTTTAGCTAAACGATTTGCTAGAATCTTCGCGATGATTTTATATTGAACGCCTATTAAGGATATTGGCCAAAAATCCTTAATATGAATCGGGTTAGCTACCTTCGGAATGAGCGTAATAAAAGAGGAGTTGGAACCCTTAGGCATCACGTAGGAGTCAAAAAAACCCACCACAGAAGCTTCAATATCATACTTGAAAATCTCCCAATATTTCTTGATGAAAAGAAAAGAGAATCCATCAGGACCCAGAGCTTTTTGATTTCCACATTCCCAAACGGCTGCCTTGACCTCGCCCATAGTCACCCCACATTCCAAAGCACTACTATCTGCTTCGTTAAGTCTCGATTAAGGCGTAACATGAGAAAAATTCATAGTAGACGCGTGGTCATCAAACTTTTCTTTATATAAATTCAAGAACGCCATTTTTACCTGTTGAGGATTTGTAACCCATTCACCATTTATCATAATATCTTTCACCATTTGTTGATGCCTTTTTTGTTTCAATATCCCATGGAAAAATTTGGAATTTTCATCTCCTTTGACATCCCACTTGACTCGCGCTTTTTGAAATGTATCCATTTCTTCCAACTTGTTTAAGTCATCACATTCTTTCAACAAGTTCATCCTTTTATGTCTTTCTTATCTAAAGCAACACACTTATCAATTTTTCCCTCAATCTCAACCAACCTTAATTTAACCTCCTGATAACGAGAAACATCACCTTGTCTGACATTATGGTTTTAAGCCTTTATTTTTTGCTTAATGACCTTTAATTTTTCATGAAATGTCACACATTGATTTGAATCACCTTGAGAGCATTCTTCATAGGCAGTTTTTATGACCTCTTCAAAACCATCACGTTGCATCCAAGAGTGAAAAAATCTAAACGGCACAGGACCATAATCCACCTTCTCGTTATGTAGCATTAACAGAATGTGATCCGACCACCCACGAGCCAAGGCCGTAACCTTTAAATCAGGAAATGCATCCATCACAGAATTTGATACGAGAAACCGGTCTAATTTACTCATCTCCGTGCCTTCTTTATTCATCCACGTATATGATCGGCCTCCCAAAGGTAAATCTACTAGACCTGTGTCATCAATAAACGAATTAAAAGTATGAGCTTCCAGCCTAGAGAAAACCGTACCATGCCGTTCGCTTTCATCATGAACCTCATTCATATCTCCAAATATAATATAGTGACCTTCATGAGTTACTATAAAATCCATCATTCGGGACCACAAAGAAGTTTTAGCAACTGTCTCGTGTGGACCATATATGTTTATCATATAGAACACCTCATTCGAATTCACCCATTTTCCTTGGACAATAATAAAATAATCATCACACCAAATTTGATCTTTCACAAAGTAATTAGGATCCCAAACAGAAATCAATCCACCAGATCTACCCCGAGACATACTACATGCATAGTCAAACGCATAATTACCCCGCATGGACTTAATACGATAAAATTAGAGACACGTCATTTTTGACTCCTGAACACAAAGAAAGTGGATATTATTCTTAAAGCACAACTCTTTTATCCAACCACATTTCTTTCTTTTCTTGGTGCCTCGAACATTTATAGAAAGAACATTCATCGATCCACCAACGATACTCCAATTCCATCGATTAATCTATGTAACGATTTATGGCAACCTTTCACATCGTAACCCAATTTTTCTCCTACCTCAATTAATCTAGACATCTTATGGATAATCGATATCCCTCTAACATCCTTTTTTCTAACATCCTTTTTTCTGTAAATTTAAAATGAAGTGGAACACTGTTGTTCCCACTTTGTTAATGAACAATAACTACAAAGTTATTATTAACTAACTCATGGCATGCAAGTAAAGTAAACTAATTTTTGTTTTGAAAAGATTTATGTACGTAAATGTAAATAGCAAGTAAAAGGCACAAAATTAACTTTTCAACGTTTAACTCTTTTTATTAAGAATTATACCCCATTGTATGCGGAACTACAATGGGGATTGAATGACAATGTGTGTATATGTGTGATCTCCTCACTAATAACTTTGCATAAACCTAAAGTGTTACGAAAAGTTAACTACTATGCTAACCAACTGAGCTTCCTCAAGGACTTAGTAGATTTTGGAGGAGTAGAAGTGTGTTTGTGAAAGATACGACTTTAAATGCACAAACTTAACATCTACTCCTTTATAAGAGTTCTCTTTATACTACTTAGGTAGGGTCACACCTCTTGGGTGTTGAGCACTTATCTTAGATCTAATAGGTTAGTACATGTGTACTGATTTGTCCCTATTATAATATCTATTCTAAGTATGAGACAAATGCTCTTTCTAAGTTCAGTTCCTGACACTGAACTTATCTTATACCCTCTTCAGGATAAGTTAACTTCTGGAGATAAGAGCTTTGACTTATCTGCTTTTAAATTATCTTGCCTATTTTTCAGTCTTTTGTCTTCAGGGTCTTCTAGTTGTTGAAGATCGTATAGGGCTCAGTAAGTCTATTGCCATGACTCACTGAACCCATCACCTTCTTTTTTGGTTTAGGCTTCATTCACTGAGTATCGCCTCACTGAATGCTAGAGTCTTTCTTGTAGACTTAGGCTACACATCTTGAAGGTAACTCACTGAGCGACTATTCACTTAGTGACCTTGAAATGTTAAAGGTTATTTACACTTATGTTATACTGTATTCAAATCCTAAGTAAAAGATCATTGGGCACTGAATTAGCCCAACAATCTCCCTCTATTTGGATATAAATATAGCCTAAATGTTTATCAGTGTGAGTGAGTACTTACAGCTTCTTCTCACATTAATTTCTGTAAAGCTATCTAGGATATTGAGTTTTTAACACAAAGAGTAATTCATTGAACGATTACAAGGTCATATTATCTATTACAAAAGATAACAAAAGATTACATAAGTACTCAGTCCATTTTATATCTAATAGCTTCTAGCTTGACTTTCTTTGACTTGAGCTTTTCTTGGTCATGGTGTTCAGCAATGAGTTTCCTTAGTTTCATGCTGAATCTTGCATTTTCAGTAGACTTGACCATTTATGCAGCTACTAGATATGACACAAGAGCTTCCATTCCTAATTTGTCGATGTCACTTCATCTTTGGAATGCTTGATCACCAAATTCGTCAGTGAAGAAAATTTCATACTCAAGTTCTTCAATGACCATGTTATTTACGAACAGGACATTTTCAGGGAGAGCTCGATTGCATTCCATTCCAGGGATTCTTGTTTCAGGCTCAAGTTCTATGTGTTTTTGTTTTCTTCCTAAGACTTGTGATGGGGTTTGTTCTAGAGCAGGAAGAGCAGATTAAATTCCAAGTTTCCTAGGAATTTGCCTTAACCTTTCATACCTTTGACTTAGAGAGTTCATCAAGTCTTTTACTACTGTATTTTTCTTATTTGGAATGATTTCCCTTAGCTCATCCAATTCAGATATACCAAATGCTCCAAAGAGAAAAGGTTTATTAACATCAAAGTTTCTACCATCAGTGCCTTTGTAGACCGTGATAACCACTAGCTTGGTTTTTGGATGGATCTTGATATCAGTGATAGGTTCTGGTTTCAATCTGTTGCTGACAGTCCACATATAGCTATCATACTTGTGCTTTTTGAACTCAAGAGATTTTCTAACCTTCTTAGTGTGCTATTTTTTAAGGACCTCATGTTCAGCATCTTGAGCTTTCTTAAACAATTCACCAACTTTGGTAGTGATTGCCTCTTTTGGATGGATACCAAGCTTCTTTGCTTCCTTACGAACAACCTTGATTACCTTAGGCTTGCTTATAGCATTTAGTTTGGCTTCTTCCTCAACTTTCTTGATTTGTTCTTCTTTATCCTAGTAGTCTTGAATTTCTTGTTCAGTGAGGTAGATTGTTCTCCCATTAATTATGAATTCAACTCTAACTGGTTCATCAGGGTCAAGACAAATAATAGATGAGGCTTTAACCAATTTCTTTGAGGGATCATCATCAGACTCAGTTGCAATCCCTTTTCCTTTATCAATCTTAGGAGTTGCTTGAGAGCTTTCAGGATGAATGATGATTGAGGTGATTGGTTGAGCTTGAGTTGGTAGGATTACAGTAGATGGGATTGATGAGATTAGAATTTCTAATCTTGGTTCTTCAGTCTTCCCCTCAGTGTGAGAAGGAGGTTCTTCAGTGGTAGTGGTGTTTGCATTCTCCCCCTTAACATTTGCTTGAATGTCAGTGAAAGCAAGTGTTGGAGTGACACTGCCTGAGGGAGCTGAAGAGGGATGACCTTGAAAGGTTGCATACATTTCAGTCATCATGGACTTTATCTCAAAAGTGTCCTTCCTAAGAGAAGAAACTTCTCGTTTAAGAGCAGTCTGAGAGAGTTCAACTCTAAACATCCGGGAGCTAAGATTCTAAGCCATGTTGGTATACGACTTTATCCAGGCAGTTGATGCTTCTTTTTGCTTAACAACATGATCTTGAAGAGATTTCACAGCAGACAGAAGTGCAGAAAAATCAAAGCCCTTTACTAAGGAAAGTACCTCAGTGACGTTGGAAGAGATTCTTGCAAAAGTCTTAGTGGCTTCATTGAGTTTCTGGTTTGTAGCAGGATTATCTGTGATGGCATTAGATATGTCTTTGAAAAGCTCAGTGATGACATTAATGCTTTTGTAGAGATCACTGATGGTAGTGCTACTTCTGTCAAGAGAACTCATGGACGCTTCTACAAGTTTGTCAGTCTGATCTATGTGAGTGATGTTCTCATCATAGTATCGATCAACGGAGGCCTTAAGATCAGCATATGAGACTGCTGCTTCTTCATGCTGTTCCTATTGTTTCTTAGAGATTCTATTGAAGAGGACCCTAGATATCTTCCTAAGATACTTGATCAATTGCCTTTCAGTGAGAGGAAGAATATTATCAAACTTTTTGAGGTCGGGACTGGATGAATCAGAAGCAGATTCTTGAACATGAGACGGTTCAGGCTGATCTTGCTTTGGTGATGGAGTTCTTACTTCTTTATCATCCTGAGGGTCCTCATCCATGTCATCCCAAACAGCAAGCACTTCTTCTTCATCACTGTCTTTATCTAGTTCATCATCAGAGAGCAGGAAGGCTTGAATATCAGCATAAGTTTGGAGTTTTAGAGGTTCAGTGTCTGGCTCCACTTCAGAAGAAGTCTTGCCTTTGTTTTTGGTCAGGGTCCGGTACCTCAATCTAGTGGACTGGGTTTCATCTACTTGGTACTTAGCACCAGTCCCTAAAGGATCAGCAACAAGAGTGTGTATTGGTTCCATATCAGCGGGTGGTATATTCCCCCCTGAGTCTTTGTTTCCAAGTGACCCTTCAGGACGCGGCGTGGTTTTAGCCGTGCCTTCATTAGAAGTCGTGGAAGTTATGTCCTTGTCAAGGGGTTATTTGTTTCCCCCTGAGTCTTTTGGATGAGTAGCAGTACCCTCAGGCAAAGGTTTTGATTGACGAGTGCCCTCATCGAGTGTGGAAGGCAATCCTATACTAGCGAGTTGTATGTCTCTCTCTAGATCTTGGGGATCATGTACGGTGCCAGAGGAGACTGAGTGGGATTGCTCAAAACCCTATGTTAGCTTGGGTGGTGATTCCTTGGTCTCAGTGGGTGGTCTTTTGGACTTAGGCTTTTTTTTCTCTTCTTAGAGAGTGCTCTTGAAGCCTCACGGCCCTGTGACTTGGGTGAGGTTGAAGCCACAGTCTGAGACTTCCCTTTCTTTAGTTTTGTAACCAAAGGAGGTGGAGACACTGAGTCCCTCCGATTATTTACATCAATCATATGGGCCGTCAATTTAATATCAGTGACTTTGGATGGGTACTTTGTAAAATTAGAGTTACTCAGGATGGGGGGTAGAAACCCAAATTTTTTATCCTGAGTGTATTCAGAACCCAATAACACTTGTAAAGCATATGAGATAAATCTAGGGTATGAAACGTATTTCAGTCTAGACTTATCCAGTAGTTTGGTTACGAGATCACTATAAATGATCTCCCCTATGTCAACCTCAATCCTAGTGATGAGACTGTAGACTAAAAGCTGCTGGATGAAGTTGACTTGTTCAGTGGAGGAGTAGTTCCCGCCGAGAACCTGAATCACAAAAGTGAACAGAATTCTCCAAGCCATAGGAAAAGAGTTTTTCAGGACTGGGGTTTTGTCCAGGTAACTCGGGTTGATGGCAATTTTTCCTAATTCTTCCTTCATAACCTCAGGTGCAGGATGAGCCACATATTTACCATTATTATAATCAAGGCCAGTTGATGAACAAAAGGTGTGAAAGTCAAGGGTCAAAGGTCTTTGCCCATTTAAAACTGAAAACTTGATGAGGAATTCCTTGAGTGGGCGTTTCTCAGGCTCATCAGTTGATGGAAAAGGGTCAAAGGCAACAGCAGTGCTCCAAAACTCCCTGAGGAAGTTCTGATAGACCACTGAGGAACAGTTGGTAAAAGCATTGCACAAAGGACAATTTCGCAAAAATTTCATTATGGGCTTGTAGGTAGGTACATTTGCTGGGTAGTTAAAGTTACCCACCACATTGTTGGTCTGAAAAATCATGTTGTCCACAGTCATGTTTGTCCATTAAGGAGCATACTTGATTGTTTATTGTTCTGCCATTTTGATATGAGTACTCTTTTGAAAACAAAAAAGGTTTTAATGGCAGAATACCACACCAGATGGTCACAAGTTTATTTCAAACTTGATCGCTGCCGTGAAATGCGTGATATTGTCAAAAGGGACTATACGAAGATGGATATCTTTGTATGGAACACGATTGACTAAAACAAACGTTTGAAAGAAGTATTGCAATGAATAACTGATTAAGAGATAAGCTTTTTACCAAAAAATTAAAGAACACCCACACTTTTGCTTTGAGAGAGAATTCGAGCAGAGTTTATTTGCTTTTGAAAATATTTGTGTGTGTTCTTATTTTAATGAAGGGTATTTATAGAGGGTGTATGAAAAGATTTTGATTATTTTAAAATTTTCATTTTTAGAAAAAGTTAAAATTGTTTTGGGAACACATTTAATGATATAACCCACTAGTTGCACGATTCCCTCTTTTACGGCTATAGTGTAGCCGTTCCGTTGTATTTCAATTTTGCAGTAGTGACGTATGGATAACGGTCAAGAGTCTTTTAATTAGACATGTTGAGAATAGATTGTGTGCATGGGAGTGAGCATTAAATGCTTGTTGGGGTTAATTGAGTGAAATTAGAAATGGGGACCCATGACTATTGGATGACAGTTAGACAAGGAATAATTGTTCCGTATTTAATGTGTTCAGTCATCAACCTAGGACATTAAGTAACTAAATACTTAGAGCATTTAGTTACTTTATTTAATGTGTCCCTCAGTGTCATGGGATTCATGTGGGTTTCAGAGAGATGGTTTCAGGGAGAAGAATTTACACCATACTGAATACGATTAATCAGAGAGACTGATTAATCAATATTCAACATGCCTAATTCTGCTTTCAGTCTGGTAAAAGTAGGTTCATCTAGGGATTTAGTAAAGATATCAGCTAGCTGATACTCAGTGGGGATGAAGTGTAATTCAATATCTCCTTTGAGGATGTGATCCCTGATGAAATGATATCTAATATCAATATGCTTGGTTCTTGGGGTGAAGTACTAGATTGTTGGATATTGCAATGGCACTGGTGTTGTCACAAAAGATGGGTACCATCTTATAATGGATGTCATAGTCACTGAGTTGACTTTTCATCCATAAGATACTTGCACAACACCTAGCAGTAGCAACATATTCAGCTTCAGCTCAGGATATAGCCACTGACTGCTGTTTCTTGGCACTCCAACAAACCAATTTTCCACCAAGTATTTGGCAGGCACCTGAGGTGCTTTTTCATCCATATTGCAACCAGCATAGTCTGAGTTTGAATATCCTTTGAGATCAAAGCCTGAACATTTTGGATAATACAGACCAATGGTTGGAGTACCTGTTAGGTACCTGAGGATTCTTTTCACAGCTATTAGATGTGATTCATTTGGATTGGACTGATATCTTACACATAGGACTGTGAAGAATTGGATATCATGCCTTGTTGCAGTCAAGTACATCAGTGACCCAATCATTCCTCTGTATGAGGTCTCATTAACTGATTTGCCAGGTAAATCAGGACCTAAGTTGTTTGGAGGAACCATGGGTGTTTTCACTGAGGAACTATTAGAAATTTCATCCTGGTGTATTGTTCTTGACAAATTGAAATTCCTTTGTCATCCTGCTTGATTTACAATCCAAGGAAGTAGGTGAGTTCACCCATCATACTCATTTCAAATTTCTTTGTCATCAGTTTCTCAAACTGTTTACAAAGTGTATAACTTGTTGAGCCAAATATGATGTCATCTACATGCACTTGAACAAGGATAACTTCTCCTTTTGATTTATAGATAAACAATGTGTTATCTATTCTTCCCATGGCAAACTTATTTTGAATAAGGAAAGTAGAGAGAGTCTCATACCATGCCTTTGGTGCTTGTTTTAGCCCATAAAGAGCTTTGTCAAGTTTACAGCCATAGTCAGGGAACTCACTACTTTCAAAGCCACGAGGCTGTTTGACATAAACTTCTTCTTTCAGTTTACCATTCAGGAAGGCACTTTTGACATCCATTTGGTAAAATTTGAAGTTCATTTATGTGGCAAACGCAAGAAATATCCTAATGGTTTCCATTCTTGCCACTGGTGCAAAGGTTTCATCATAGTCAATTCCTTCTTCCTGACTATACCCTTGTGCAACCAGTCTTGCTTTGTTCTTTGTTGTTGTGCCATGCTCATCTTTCTTGTTCCTGAATACCCATTTAGAACCTATGGCTATTTTTCCATAAGGGAGAGGAACAAAAGTCCATATGTTTTTACTATAGAACCGATTTAGTTCTTCCTGCATGGCATCAATCCATCTTGGGTGCTTCAGTGCCTCAAATACCTTTTTAGGCTCTATCTCAAAGAGAAAATCAACAAATAGACATTCACTTGCTGAGGCAGCTGTAAGCTTGGCAGCCATGCTTCTTGTAAGCATGCCTTTACTAGGATCGCCTATGATATTTACAAGTTCAATGTGTTGATCTCTTGACCATCTATCCGACGAACATGATGAGAACTTGTAGAGGCTTGATTTGTGATGTGAGACTGAGTAACATCAGGGACTAAAGGTTCAATAGTGGATCCTAAAACTTCAGTGTTGCTCCCTGATGGTACATCAGTGGGTTGAGTGATCATTTAATCATTCTGAACGTTTTGTTCATGTGTCCCTTCAGTGTTGATTGGATCAGGAGGACCTTTGGTATCCTTAGTGTGAAGTATTTCAGGCTCATTAGGAGCAACTACTTCAGGGATATGATTTTCTTAGGTAATTTCAGTAAGTGAACGTCCATGAGGAATGATGTAGTATGAGACATCAGAATCTACTTGATATTGTCTAGATGGGTCATCCTCTTGAAATTCATCAGGAGGATATCTAGAGGAATCATCAATTCCTATCTTATCTACTGAGGTATTGGTAAACCTGATGGCTTCTATACTTTCATCAAATGTTACATGATAAGTCTCCTCTATTTGTTGTCTTCTTGTGTTATAGACTCTGAAAGCCTTTGAGACAGAATAATATCCTAAGAAATATCCATCATCAGCTTTAGCATCAAATTTGCCTAGATGATCCTTGTGATTATGAATAGATACAGGACATCCAAACACATGAAAGTAACTAATATCATGAATTCTTTCCTTGAATATTTCATAGGAAGTTTTATCATGTCTTTTGACAATGATTGATCAATTTTGAGTATAGCAGGCTATACTGACTGCATCAGTCCAGAAGTGCTTAGAAAGTACTGACCCATTCAGCATAGTTCTAGCAGCCTCAATGAGAGTTCTGTTTCTCCGTTCAGCTACACCATTTTGTTCAGGTGTATAGGGAGAAGAGAAATTTTGAGAGATTCCTTTCTCATCACAGAAACTCCTAAGCTCATGATTTCTAAACTCAGTCTCATTATCAGTTCTGATTTGTTTGACCTTTACATCATTTTGGTTTTCTACCATCCTAATAAAGGACATAATCATTTCAGGTGCTTGACTCTCCTTCCTGAGAAAATATATAACACCCCGTGTTTTCAAGTCATTGACGACGTCGACAAATCTACTAATTTATTTTAGTGTCGTACGCGTTTGCTTGTAATTTCATGTATTAAGTAAAATCGCGTGAGCCAAAAATTATCGTTCGATGTAAACGGGCATCAAATAATTAAGCATTTACATCAATCAAGTATTAAATAATTATTTTGAGAATAATTATGGTCTTTGTTTATTTTATTTTTATCGGTTACGTAAATTATGTACGTTTCGCGATAAAGTACGTTTAGGCATACCCGGAACCACGTTAATTAATCTACGCTTCAATAAATACCCACGAGTGTACCCAATACCCAAAGTTTATAAAACTTTATCCATATGTATACATATGTACACGTCCATATATATATATATATGTATTAACCAATGCATACAAATTCCAAGTCTACACTTTAATAAAACAAACTACAACTTATAACAAGTATACTTCCATTTTTGCTATCAAAATATTCACTAGATATTATCTAGACAACTCTCCTCATTATCATGGGATGATCTCCACTATTTGAGGACAAAGAAACATCTCCATTAATTAGCTAGTGTATGTACATTTAGGGTTAGTAAGAAATTTGGTACAAGAATAGTGAATTTGACCATCAAATCCCCCATTTCCCTCAACCCATGCCGCCCCCCTTGGACCATTGACCACTTGGTCTTGGTTAGTTGCTAGCTATATTATATATATACTTGCACCCTTTTCATAAGTTAAACACACAAGTATTTTCCTTAGCCAAAAATCAAAAAGTCTCTTCCTTTGTCCTCCCATATAGCCACGGCAAGAAACACCCCTTTTGGATAATCCATATCAAATTTTCTACAACCTATACAAGCCATTACACATCCATCCTAAGATATACTAAGAAGTTTCCAAGCATTGGTTAACCATTTTCAAGTGTTGAAGCATAGAAAGTAAGATTAGGGTTTCAAACCTAATCTAGGGTTTTTATTATTGCAAGCTTGGTTTAAAAATCTAAACAAGGGTTTAGATTGTATTTCTCATCATCATACATCACTTTGAGGTTATCTATAAACCTTTATGTCTTTACTTTTCTCATTTTATAAGTATATATGTTCTATATAGTTAAATCACCATTTAGGGTTTTAAACATGTTAAATGGATAACTTGCTTATGATTATGATTTTTAACACTTTTACATATGATATGTTATTGTTAATATCATGATAAAATGGACATAGAAGTATTGTACCTTGTTGAGTTAGTGTAGAAATGGTTATATACAAAATTAGGGTTTTTAAGGTACTTAAGGAAAGTTATGTTTTCATGTGATGTTAATAACTTGTAAATCTTGTTAACTTGGACATTTGGACAATATGTGGACTAATAGACATATTTATATGTAATACATATAATATACTTGGTATAAAATACTTGTGGTAATTTACAAACGTAAAAAGTACATAAAACAAGCTTTATATAAAAGTATACATATTAAACATAAAGGGTCTGTTTGGATGTCGACTTTCTAACAGAGGGTTTGACATTTTATAAAGATAATACGTCTCATGACGATTCCAAAAAGGTAAGAAACTCGAAAAACGGATTAATGACGAAAAAGATACGCTAATTACGAGTTATACGTTAATTAAACGGATTTATAAAAGAATTTTTATAAATATTATACAAAATAGAATGTTGGTAATTTTAATCATATAATACATATTTTTGATTTCTAAAGCAATAAGAAACGTTTATTTTTCGATTTAAAAACGAATAAGAAACTCGAAAAACGGATTAATAACGAGAAAGATACGATAAAAATACGATTTACGTTAATACCGGTTTTATAAAATAAACTTTATAAAGCAAGTTATAAAATACTTCAAAAACAGAAAGTTTAGTATTTTTCACAGATTGTACATATTTTTAGGATTCCAAAATGATAAGAATCGTAATTTTTCAATTAATAACGAATGAGTTATGAATTTCGCGAGTTTACGACAATTAATACTTTTATAAAACAATTTTTATAAAAGTTACTATTCATGACAGAAACTTTTATTTTTGTAAACCTCATAAATATATAGAACTTTCAATTACGAGAACATGCTCGAAAGAATCGCTAAAAACGGAGCTATAACGAAGAAAATACGACGTATACGAGTTTTACGATAACAAAAACTATATAAATATATTTAGGGTCTGGTGTGAACAGTAAAAGTTACTGTTCACCAGGAGGTCCAAATTATGAAAATGTCAAATTATGATAACTCGTCCTAATACGAAAGCGTGGGCATAAGAAACGTCAAAATCGGGCTTAAAACGCGAAAGTTATGCTAGTTTTACTAAAACGATAATTATAAACGTTTTCACTCTATAACAACGATTTCTAAATTACAAATAGACGGTGATGAAGCTATATAGAATTATATGTGGTTATCAAAGTACTATATTACTAGGGAGTTTCATAATGAGGCCTCTTCGGGGTGGCGTATCGACGAGTTGTTGGATTTACGATTTAAAGTGTCCTAGCTCCTCATACGTCACTACATGACCTCTTAAATTATGATAGCCCGAACGATAGTATGATGTAACTAACATAGACTTGTATATGATGTTAGTTAATCAAAGCGATTAGTGCTTATACGACCTATGTTAATTTAGGTTGCATTCGATCATTTACGTGACGTGCTATCTGTGATATTTGGATTATCAGTACTCGAGGTGAGTTCATAGCCCCACATTTTTATGATTTCAATGATTTATAACTTTGGGGTGGAAACATGCTTTGTTTTATAAATTGGACGCAAGTGTATATTTTATATTGATTACGTGTTTGCCTAAGTAGCGATAACCCAAGTTGAGCCCATTATCATGAACTGTCAATTGCATAGATGTAGTTGTGAATTACATTATGTGAGCGTGAATGTTATGAATAGATCTATTTGGGATTGACCTCCCCGTTCGGGTGATTAGCTATCACCGAGAATGAACGTTATAGCATGTCAGATTTGGGATGTTTAGGGTTGAACATCTGATCGGGCAGAATAGCAATATTTATTATTGCGAATATAATTGTCGAGCTTCAGTGTCATGAGCTTAGGAAAACGTAATTGGATTTTGTGATGTCTGCATCTATTGCATTATCACGGGGAAAGTCTTGCGGTCCTGCATATTATAATTTACTAACCTATGAATTCACCAACATTTTTGTTGACGTTTTAAAGCAATGTTTTCAGGTGGTCAATAGGCACGAGGTGCCAGGGATACATTGGTGACACTTTTGGTTATCACGCTAAAGATTTGGATGTAATATGTTTTGGGAAATGTATTGTCAATCTTTGTAATATCAAACACTGAACAAGTAAAGCTGCATGCTTTGTGTAACAAGTCTTTTATCAAATCCAATGTATCATTTTAAACGACTTTTTTTGTCGTTCTTATATATCTTGTGCTATTGATCTGAGAAGTAACATGCCCCAGATATCCTTATTCTGCTGCGACCCATTTTCGGGGTGTTACATTATCCCTTAATAGCCCAAACCCCACTTTAACTCTGTTATGTTATTACATCGTTAGTCCTCTTAGGGACTGTGGGTGTAAAACCCCATCACTCCCTCTGGGACTAACTTTGCCAAGTCCCTAAAGATTAATTCACCACAAGGACCATACATGTAATATAACTATACACATTGAGGGACTTAGTTTGCCATAACCCAAAATATTTACCCTGTTACCAAATTAAAACAGAGTATACCATATTTACCCGCCAAAACACAAACCCCACTATTCATGTGTCGTTTACCTCAAAACCCTGCAACTACAATACAAAACCATCACTCTCCCTCTTAACCCCACCCCACATGGCAATCCCACAAAGACCCAGTGGACAAAGGAAAACAACAAGAAATCAAAGGTCACGATTTGAGGATTGGGCACCAAGAAAGATTAAAGGCCAAGATTGACTATGGGCTTATACTCACACAACAAGCACACCAGCCTTGAGCACACTCAGTGAAGAAACACACACAAGAAGACTTGAAGACCTAGATATCTTAGTATAAATATAGGCATAGTTGAGCTCATTAGTCTTTGTCGAATTTTAGTGTTAAGTCCATTAGTTTGTATTAACCTAAATTTGTACCATTTTAATTCTGTCATTTTAATACATTGTCATTTAATTTTTTGTCTTTTAAATACTTGCAATTTATTTAAATGCAAATTTAAGTGTTTTCTTTGAATTATTGTCATTTAAGTTACTTGTCATTTATGTACTGTTTTTAAGCTTATTGTATAAGCCTTTGCATCATCAAAAGCTTATATAAACATTTCTTTACTTTTCTGTCAAAAAAATTCAAAAATTCAAAAAAGTAAAAAAAAATTATAAAAAGAAGGCAATGAGCAAGGTGTATTAAGGAAGGCCTTGGGTTAGTGCTTCATGGGAAGCTTTAGGAAAGTTTTAGAAGCATTTGAGAGCTTATTTCATTGCCAAAAGCATAGGACCTTTTGTAAGTTTCCATTTTCCATTTTTGCTTATTTACTATAGCAGTGCTTATTGTTGCTTATTTTCTTGCTTTTCTTGCTTATTTACTGTTGTTTATGCTTATTTGAATTTGTTTAATGCTTATTTGTCCTTAGTTTAAGTTTACCTTGATTCTGTCTATATTTGCCCTTTATACTGCTTATTACTTGTCTACTTAATTTAGTGCTTAATTGTTGTTTCTTTTTGCTTATTATTGCTTAACTTTGCATGCTTATTATCTGTTTTCCAAAATATTCGCTTAAATCAGCCCAAATTAGCCTTAAAAAATGATTTCCAATCTTAAAGGGGTGTTTGGGTTAAGGGTGTAAAGTGGGTCATATTGGGGTAAAAACCATTTGGGTCATTTGGAAATCTTTGGCAAGCATTTTAAAGTTGTTTTCTGTCTGTTTTTCAAAATTTTAAGGTTTTAAGGTTTGTTTTGAGTCTTTCCTAACTAGGCTTTAAAATATGTCTTGACAAACAGTTTACAAGAGCTTGTTAGCTTAAGTTTTTTTTAATCAACTTTTGAGTCTTCTTATTGAGTCCTTTTGAGTGTCAAGACTCAGTTGTAAAAAGTCTTGTTAGTTTACTTTACCTTAGTTAAAACCTGTCATAGGATTCAAGTCATTTTTTTTAAAGTCCCTTTTTCATTTTCATTTTTCAGTCACTTAAAATTGTTTTTAGCCTTTAAAATTTTGAGCATAAGCTCATTTGTGGGTGTTTTCCATCTGTTTTTACTTATTTTTAAACTTCAGCTTATTTTGAGCATAAGCTCATTTGTGCCTGCATAATCCCATTTGTTTTTCAAAGAAAACCATAAACCAAGCTTGCTGTTTGACCTGCACTTTTCATAAGCCCTTTTAGTGGCTTATATGTTTTTAAAACTTTGTTTTCTTTACTGATTTTAAAAGCCCTTTGGACAAGCTTTAAGAGCTTATAGCCCACTTTCCCATAAGGATCCATCTTTGTGCTTAAAAATAAGCCCAAAAGTGGTCATTTGGGCTGTTTGACTACCTGTTTTAGCTACATTGCTTATTTGATCTTTTTAGCTTATCTGCTTATTCTCATTTGCTTATTTTTGTTCATACTTGCTTATTAGATATAGTTACTTATTTGTTTTAGCTTAGTTTGCTTTTTCACTAGCTTATTTATCCTTTTAGTTTAGAATATTAAGTTTTAAAAGCTTGTAAGTGTATCTGTCATATAAGCTCAGTTTTAGCTTATTATCTTTGCTTGTTTTAATCGTTAGTGCTTATTAGGGTTAGGACTTTAGATGTTTAGCTTATTTTCTTATTTGGTTAGTTAAACAGTTAGCTTAATATAGACTTAGAGTAAAAAAGTTATAACTGCCACTTTTTGTTTGCTTATTTAACTGCTTAATTTTGAGTTTAATAAAAAATTGCTTTTTTTAAAGTTGCTTATTTTTGCATAATTTACGAGTTTAAAAAAAAAGAAAAAAAAACATTCTTCCAAAAAGGGAGACCCAAGGTTCGAACCCTGGACCTCCCTTATAGCACATACACGTCTCACCTTGCTCACACACTCACCATCGGTACCAATAGGACCATCTGGTCATAACTGGCACCATTTAATTTTTATACACATTTTTTTTCTTTTAGCTTATTACCCTTTCCATCTTATTTTCGGCTTATTCAATAAGCCATTCTTCAAACTCTTATTTTTCTTAAATCCAGCAACTCTTAAAGTACTTTTCTGTTTTTTTCAGAATTTTCCAAAATCATTTACTATTTTTAATTCATTAAAAATTAAATAAAAATCAAAAAAATATAATTTTTTTAAGAAAATTTTCTTTTATCATTTTGCACCTAGGAAAATTAAATTTGCTTTCGTAGGGTTAATTTTGCAAAATTTCGTTTTTAAAGAACGAGTTTCGAACCCTATTTTCGTTTTTAGGTTTAAATCCGTTCTAGCTTTCGTTTTTAGGTTTTCTTTCATCGTTTTTGCATTTTAATTGTAGAAATTAGAAAACCAACTCCAAAAATCTTTAACCATTCAAAAACGCGATCACGAACGTTCTCGATTTTCAATTCGCACCTCGTTGGGAGAACGACCCGGGGGATTTTTGATCTTCCTTTAGTCAAAAGGAATTGATTTGAGTCTCTTGGAATTCTTACTATACTATATTATAATTGATTTAAAATCTTGAAATTATCCTTATATATTTATTATATTTATTATAATTTATATATACAAAAAGGCTAGTTTTAAGGTAATCAGGTATTAACCCATAACCATTGTAATTATACAAGCGTGATCAATTAACCAAGGTAAACTAAACATTTTACCGAACGATACCAAAATTAAATGATTACAAGAGTATATGAATCACACGGTGTCTTTTATGGAATCGTGATTGATGCTTGACCTTGGCTGCTCTTCGTCTCTTCAGAAAATCGACTTTTATGTTTATGGTATAGAGAATATGATTTTGCTCACTGAAAACTCATTTTTGAGTCTTCTATTTATAGTCTCTGAAATTGAGTGGATACGTCGTATTGAGTAAGGTCAATACGGGGTATAGGGGTAAATTCCTTAGAGTGCGCGCTACGTTCACAATTAATCAGTTATATCTTTCCTTTATTACATTTAATGCAGGATCTTTGATTGTTTGACCAGCTGGATACGGCGTATGTAGTAAGCAGGATACGCCATATAGGGAATTGATCATATGCGTTTTCTTGTGAAGTCCATGCGCTGATACGGCGTATTAAGTCAGAAATAAGTATCTTCAAATATCATTGTTTAAGCTCCAAAATGTGCGCCATTTAGCTTGTCTTTACAAATCACTCCGTAATTACTGCAATTAACAAATATAAGCAATTAAGTAACAATTCATGCAATAATTATATAAAAGTGTGTAATTTATTTTGGATAAATGATGGTATAAATGTAACGTTATTTGATTTCATCACTCTCCATATCCGCAATTTATATATCTAGAATCATAGGATCACAAATAATGACTTGTCCTTGCCATTGATTTAGTGAACAAGTTGGACTAGCAGGTGACCTGGGATTAACAAATGACGTTCTGATTCTCTTGGTATGGATTTGGACAGTGAACTACTAGTATATAAAGAGCCGTTAAGCAGTAAGTTAGTAAAGTCTCGTTGAGCTAGGGTTTAATAAGATCACCATTATTAATCTCCTAAGATAGATTATAATCAACAAAAGATTGCTTTATGCGGATGCGTTTAATTGTGACAGAATTAGCGTATCTAGGTTTAAGAAAGAAGTACCACCTAAATCTAGGAATGATATGCCTCTCGAGATAAGTCAATCATTGCACTAATAAACAAACCTGCAATTTATTTGACTATTCATGGTTAATATGTTCCCTCTATAATAGGCTTGGCCACTTCTCTATCTTCTGACTATCTGCTTGTGTGTGTTAATTTCCCTTTACATTGCCTTATTATCCAAAATCTCGTGCCAGTCTCTCAGGCTGAAATTCCCCCCCCCCCTATGTGTTAGATTTAGGGTTAGAATAGAATTAAATAAATTAGGAATAAAATACTGATAGACTTAGTAATTAATACTCTCGCTCTTAGTGATCGACACCCTATTTACCAACGAAGCTACAACAGATCGGGTACACTGCCCGTTAGTGTTATTTTTAGGTAATGTCGGAAAAATATAAATGTAAAACTTGATAATTAATAATACCTACGCACAACGACACATCAAGTTTTTGGCGCCGCTGCCGGGGAGCGAAGTTGTTAATTTTAATTTTATTAGTGTTTTAGTTTAGATTTAGAGTAATCTGGGATAGTTTAATTTTTTAGGTTTTATTTGTTTTCAGGTGCTTGCTTTTGAATTTATTCTTGTTTTTTTACATCTTTAAGAACCTGTTGTTTCTAGTCGAACAATTAATATGTCGTATTCTGACCTAAGAATACGACGTATCAGACTTTAATATATTGATGCGACTTATCCATTTATTGAATATGGCGTATCAACTGTCTGACACAACAACAGCTTTAGTTAAACATATCAGTTTATTTTTCTAGAATAGCTTTACTTTAAATTATGTCTTTTCTTTCAGGAACAACATTTGGATTCCATCCCTTTTACTTTACCCACCAGGAAAGAAGGCTAACCATGGAAGAAATGCTGAGTAAATTTATCGACGAAGGAAAACGAGAACATGAAGAGATGGAGACATTCATCAGAGGGTTCAGAACAACCAACGAGCTTTTGTTAAAAGAACAAAAGAACTTGTTAAGTGAACTCGGTATCGAAGTGCACGGGTTATCAAAAGTAATGAATGATGTTTTGATTTTGAAAAATGAGGTTAAAGGTGTTACAACTAGAGGTGGAAGGATGACGACTGAGATTGCTTACAATGATGAAATCAACAATATTAATAAAGAACCTTCTGAGTTGCCACATGACAAGCCGGAAGAACCACAAGATGCCATCTTGCGAAATGATCCCCATAAAACAAAAGAAATGATCTCTCAACCCTTAGTTGAGAAGCAAGTTCCGTCAATACCTTTCCCTTACCGGTTGAGAAAAAAAGAAGAAGCCCAGCAATGAATATTTTTGGAAAATCATAAACAACTCCATATCAACCTACCATTCATCGTGGAAATAGTACAAATGCCCATGTACGCTAAATTTCTGAAGAGTTTGCTAACGAACAAATCCAGACTTGAAGAAGCTTGCACGGTTACGATGAATGAAAGATGCTCAGCAATATTACTCAACAAACTGCTATCCAAGGAAAAAGACCCAGGAAGTTTCACTATTTCTTGTCATATTGGTGATTTGCACATTAATAATGCGTTAGCCGATCTAGGAGCTAGAATAAGTCTGATGCCTTGTACGATATATGAAAAGTTAGGACTAGGGGAACCAAAACCTACTAGAATGAGCTTAGAACTAGCAGATAGGTCTATTCAATACCCATGAGGAATAGTTGAAAATGTGCTCATAGATGTCGATAAGTTTGTCCTTCCTATTGATTTTGTTATCTTAGATATGCATGAGGATTCTAGAATCCCAGTAATTTTAGGAAGACCATTTCTAGCCATTGCATGGGCTATGATTGATGTGTTTAATAAGAAGATAACGCTCAGGGTAGGAGACGATGAGGTGATTTTTGAAATGGGCCAATCAATCAAAAGACCACCTTCGGAGGACGATGTTATAATATAGATGAGTTAGGTGACACCATTCATAAAAAAACCTATGAATTATTAGAAAAAGATCAATCAGACTCGTTTTTACTTAAAGATCTAGAAAAAGAGGTAATCCAATTGGACCTAGATAAATGTAGCCCCAAACGTGATAAAATTATCAATGACTATATAATACAGCGTATCGATTCTATAGATACGGCGTATTCAGGGGAACAACAAAACGATAGTTTAGATTACATTAGGACTGAACATCTTTATTCGGTAAGTGCTAGTGAGATTGACGAGAAAAAACCTGAGCTGAAAAATTTACCATCTCATTTTGAATACGCATATTTAAACGGTGATGATCCTTTCCTGTAATCATCTCATCTAAACTTTCCGATAAGGAAAAGAAATTACTTTTGCAGGTATTGGAGAATCATAAAGGAGCAATGGCCTGGAAGATGTCGAACATTAAAGGAATAAGCCCCACATTTTGTACACATAAAATCCTAATGGAGGATGACTTTAAACCGGTTATTCACCAGCAAAGGCGTTTGAACTCTAAGTTTTAAGATGTGGTGAAAAATGAAATCTTGAAGTTACTTGACTCTGGATTGATTTAGCTCATCTTCGACAGTTCATGGGTCAGCCCGATTCATGTTGTTCCAAAGAAAAGGGTAATGACTGTGGTGTTGAATGATAATAATGAATACATTCCTTCGCGCAGTGTCACAGGATGGAGAGTTTGCATCGATTATCGCAAACTGAATGATACCACTCGAAAAGATCACTTTCCCTTACCATTCATTGACCAAATGCTTGAACGATTATCTGGTAATGACTATTATTGCTTTCTTGATGGTTTTTTAGGGTTTTTCTAAATTCCAATTGCACTAGAGGATCAGGAAAAGATGACGTTTACTTATTCCTACGGAACATTCGCTTATAAAAGAATGCCCTTTAGTTTGTGCAATGCCCTTGCAACTTTCCAACGATGCATGACAGCAATCTTCCACGACATGGTGGAAGACTTTATGGAAGTATTCATGGATGACTTCTCGGTATTCGGTAACTCTTTTGATAACTGTCTTGTTAACCTGGATAAAATGCTTGCTAGATGCGAAGAAACTAATCTTGTTCTTAACTAGGAAAGATGTCATTTCATGGTAAGAAAAGGGATTGTTTTGGGACACAAAATTTATGGGCCAGGAATTGAGGTGGATAAGGCTAAAATTGATGTAATCGCTAAATTGCCCTATCCAACAAACGTGAAGGGCGTCAGGAGTTTTCTAGGGCATGCAGGTTTTTATCGTAGGTTTATCAAGGACTTTTCTATGATATCTAAACCCATGACCCAACTTTTATTAAAAGACGCAAAATTTGATTTCTCTGATGATTGCACAAAAGCTTTCAATATTTTAAAAGAAAAACTGACCACTGCGCTCATTATCATATCTCCCGACTAGAACATCCCTTTTGAATTAATGTGTGATGCTAGTGATTTTGCCATTGTGGCTGTTTTAGGACAAAGAATAGATGGGAAATTCAAACCTATTTATTATGCTAGCAAAACACTAAACAATGCTCAAGAACATTATACTACCACTGAAAAGGAGCTTCTTGTGGTCATTTTCGCTTTTGATAAATTTCGTCCTTATCTTATTTTATCAAAAACTATAGTTTAAACTGATCATTCTGCTTTGAAGTATTTGTTCAATAAATAGGATGCTAAGCCAAGGCTTATACGATGGGTACTGCTGCTTCACGGGTTAAACATTGAGATTAAAGACAACAAAGGAGCAGAAAATTTGGCTGCAGATCACTTATCTAGATTGGAAAATCCAAACATGGAAGTTTTAATCGAATGAGAAATTGCTGACGAATTCCTTGACGAGCATTTGATGATGCTGAAGGCCAAACTTAATGACGGTGAACCATGGTATGTTGATTATATCAATTATATAGATGGAAAGGTTGTGCCTATAAAATGGTCAGTTGAAAGAAGAAAAAGGTTTTACTCTCAAGTGAAGAACTATTTCTGGGATGAGCCCTATGCATTCTGATTATGTGCAGATAATATAATGAGATGATGTGTAGCTGGAAGTAAAATCCTTGAAATATTAGCACATTGTTATTCTGGACCAACAATAGGGCATCATAGCGCCTCTATTACTGGAAGAAAGGTTTATGAAGCTAAATTCTTTTGGCCCAGTATTTTTAAGGATGCTAAAGATTACGTAATGAGGTACGATGCATATCAGAGATCGGGGAATATATCATCAAGAAGTAAGATGCCTCAAAATAACATTCAGGTATGTAAAGTTTTCGATGTTTGGGGATTGGATTTTATGGGACCATTTCCTGATTCAAGAGGTAATAAGTACATATTGGTAGCGGTGGACTATGTGTCTAAATGGGTAGAAGCTCAAGCACTTCCTACAAATGACGCACGTGTTGTGGTTAAGTTTTTGAGGGGGCTATTTGCTAGGTTTGAAGTTCCTAAGGCTCTTATTCGTGATAGAGGAACTCATTTTTGTAATTTTCAGCTCAAAAAGGCTCTATAGAAATACGGCATGATCCACAAGTTATCAATTGCATATCACCCTTAATCTAATGGACAAACCAAAGTGACTAACAAGGCTATCAAACATATCTTGGAAAGATCAGTCGTTTATAATCCAAAGGATTAGTCGAAAAAACTTAACGATGCATTATGGGCATTTAGGACTGCTTACAAAACACCAACATGGTGTACTCCCTTTAGGATGGTTTATGGTAAGGTGTGTCATTTACCAGTTGAAATCGAGCATAAAGCACATTAAGCACTGAAGCAATGCAATATGGACCTGACAAGGGCTGCAAAAATCATTTTATGGAACTCAATGAACTAGCAGAATTAAGAGATGGGGCTTACAAGAATACTAGGATCTATAAAGAAAGGACTAAGAGGTGGTATGATTCTAGACTCCGAGGAGATAAAGATTTTAAGGTAGGAGATAAAGTCTTGTTATTTAATTCTTGTTTAAGGATGCACTCGGGAAAGCTTAAATCAAAATGGTATGGTCCAAATGTGGTTAAGATGGTTTACCCTTACGGGGCCGTAGAAATCACTGATTAGAAGGGGTTTAATTTCAAGGTTAATGGGCAAGGGTTGAAAAAAATACTTCAAGGATAATATTGATAAAGATGATGAAGAGAT
Organism: Tanacetum coccineum; assembly: GCA_026074375.1. NCBI lineage: Eukaryota > Viridiplantae > Streptophyta > Magnoliopsida > Asterales > Asteraceae > Tanacetum > Tanacetum coccineum. The sequence continues at coordinate 29,987 of BQNB010018061.1, forward strand.
TGTTGAGCTCTAGGATAAAGCAATGTAGTGAAGAGCTGGAGACAAGTCTAACTTAAAGACTTCGTTATAAACAAAAGTGCTTGTCGGGAGACAACCCAAAATGTTATTTCTTAATTTTTTATCGAGTCTGTCTTCCCTAGACTCTTGATACGGCGTATCCAATATCAATGGATAAGGCGTATTAATTGTCTGGACGTTATCCAGTCTTTTATTTTTCTGCATTTAAACATTATTGTCAGATTATCTATACGGCGTATTCATGAATATGATACGACATATTTGGTAATCTGACTCGTAACTTAGATACATTTTACAGGTCTTAATATGGCGCATCCTGGTTTTGGGATACGGCGTATCGACTTCCTCTACAATTTTTTGTTTTTGTTTTTATTTTCTAACCGTCGAATACCGGAGATAGTTTTGCATTGGTTTTTCCTATATCTTATACATGACCTTACTGAACAAAAATGATGACTTTGGTGGAGTATTTATATTTTGGAATTCTGTGTGTTGTAGTCATGCTAGCATCCAGACGCTTTCACAACACACAATCTTGCTCATAAACGCAACGTGGAGGATCATAATGAGCGAATCCCAAGGGAGTTTCTCGTTCTAATTATTTTAAGTTCTCGTTTTTAATATTATATTTATACAACGAGGTCATTGTAATTTCAATTAGGGGAGGAGAATTAGAACGCTTACTTGTTCATAATTTCAAAATAAAATGCTTAAATTATGCCTAAATTTAATTTTTTTTTCAAGCATACTTTTGTGAAATTATTAGTTACATAACCCACACACATGACCCACACACATAACCCTTGTTAGATATTGTTAGAATTTAGCCTTATCCATTTCCAAATGTTTACCCAAATTCCACAAAATTATGAGTGTGCTGGTGATGTTGTAGACTTTAGAACTTTGCTTGTGAATCGCATAGAGGCGGCGGGCCGCCGGCGACGGCGACGAGTACCGGCCGCGGGAGTGCACATTAGAACCCGGTTGGGGGTAGGAATGACTATGTGTGATACGAGCGCGATGATAAGGCCAGAGACAAGCCATATCCGCAGGGGCAGTGTCTTGTACTGACGGGGGCAGTCTCCCGACGAGGGCAACTTAGGAGGTGAGTGGCTGTGAAGGTGAGGTGTATGAGACATGTGTCGGAACTTTGAGGGCTTATAGTGTAAGGTAGTCACTTCGTCGTAAGGGGCCCAGCGCGAGTCTCAGGCTTAAGTATCTGCGCATATATAGGTCTTTACACAATGCATCTTACAGTATGGGTATAGAGGACCAATTTCCGAATACTGTGCATTAGATTTCTAGATGTGGGTGCCGCGCCGAGAGAATCTTGGGCTAGTATCTGCGCGTTGAGTTATTGAGTGATGATACGTGCACCTGACGTGGAGAGCTGACATCGATAGGGGATGCTAGTGTGAGGTGACAAGCGGGCGCGCGGCCTCGCGCCCGCACCCCCAGCCCACCACCCGCCGCGCCGCCCCCCCAACCCCGGGCCCCGCCTGGTCGGCCCTTGTCTCTGCCCCCTCAGCGCTCACAAGCTCGCATCACCCGCCCCCCCCCAGACGCCGGGCGACCCGGGCGGCGCCACCGCGCGCATGTCCCCCCCACCGACCCCTGGGCGCTCCTCGTGCCGCCCCGCTCGCGCTCGCGCGCGCGCCGCGGCCCCCCCCCCCCCCCCCCCCCCCCCCCCCCCCCCCCCCCCCCCCCCCCCCACCCCCCCCCCCCCCCCCCCCCCCCCCCCCCCCCCCCCCAGTATAAACCCTTTTGTTTAATCTCATTTTTAGAGTAAGATACCCCTAGAAAAACCTGTTAAGCCATTCCATCTTTTTCTTACACCAAATATTTATTTCGTTACACCTTTACACCTTAGCCTACCCTATTAGATTAAGTCATTAATCGATTTCTAGTTTCTTTTGTGTAAAGTATTGTATTTCCTATGCCGTAATGCAAAAATTTCTATCTACGGTTAAGTCGGAAAAATTTCACAATGCAATGGGAATGTGAAAGTAGTGTATATTTTTAGTCACAATTTTTCAGTATCTTTTTTACTAAGTTTTACAAATTATTATAGCTACATTTGAAAGAAACGAGGAGAATGATAAATTCTCCTATTCATATTTCGTGAAGATGGGAGAATACACGAAATTCGAGTGTATCTATGTTTTGTTAAAACAAGAAAAAAAAGAAAAAAAGTGTAAAAATACAAAAAAAGTTTTCTTGTAAGTATTGATTGTACTTGGTACGAAATAAACCAACCATGTATTTCTTGTATAAAAGTGGTCGATATCACCACTAATGTTGTAAAGTATGTATAGTATGGATGATTGGGAGTTGACCATTACAGGAACGCAAACTAAGGTTGTTTTTGTTGATCTATGATCAAGACGTTTATGTCTATATTTCTGTGTCTTTTTCATGGGTACGGTCGGGAAAGTACTAGCAACACTATACCTTATTTCTTTGGACTTAATCTATCTATTTTGTTCTTTTTTATTTAACAACAATTATTTTCCCTTTCCTGATCCGTAACCTTTGGTCTTACTCGAATGAGGATGCGAGTAATTACATATGTCTATTCCATCGTTACGGCCATGTATGTGTGATTTTGTCTGCCTTGTTGGTTTATTACTTTTGGTGAAGGATTAGAAGATCACTACCCTATATTACTCTTCGTCCTAACCCTTAGTTTTACTTGAGTGGGGGAGTGAATGCAATCATGTATGTCTATTCTGTTGTTGTGGATGTGTATATGTGGTTTCTCACCCTTGCTGGTTTACGACTTTTGGTGAAGACTACTAGTCCTACTCTTTAGCTTATTCGAGTTAAGGAATGAATGCAACCATGTGTGTCTATTCCATCTTTATGGATGTGTATATGTGGTTTGTCTCCTTTTCTGGAATATTGGTATCGATAGAGATTAAAAAGAGTAATCAAACCTTTGAACCTTTCAAAACCGATTTACCTTTGTAGACTTGTCACTCCTTAGCTTTAGTGGTGGATCACAAATAATGACCTATCATTGCCATTGGTTTAGAGAACATGTTGGACTAGCAGGTGACCTAGGATCAACAAATGACGTTCTGATTCTCTTGGTAAGGATTTAGACAGTGAACTACTAGTATATATAGAACTGTTAAGCAGTAAGTTAGTAAAGTCTCATTGAGCTAGGGTTTAATAAGATCACCATTATTAATCTCCTAAGATAGATTATAATAAACAAAAGATTGCTTTATGCAGATGCGTTTAATTATGACAGAATTAGCGTATCTAGGTTTTAGGAAGAAGTGCTGCCTAAATCTAGGAATGATATGCCCCTCGAGATAAGTCAATCTAGGTTTTAGGAAGAAGTGCTGCCTAAATCAGCGTATCTAGGCTTTTGTAAACAACATGGAATGTCTTATAACTTGTCAGGCTAGTCCACTTCACAGTCGAATAAGATTGTTGAAAGGATACATCGTAAGTTAAGAAAGATAAGTCATGCTATGTTAGACGAGCAATCCATTCCCAAAAGATTTGGTGTCATGCATTAGATACGACCACATACTATTTTAATATGGTTTATATTAGAAAATTCATTAATAAAACACCCTACGAAATACTAAGAAATAGGAAGCCATCACTAGAGTAGTTTAGGGTCTTTAGTTGTAAGGTCTTTATACTTAACACTAAGGTACATCTCACTATGTTTGACCTAAAGTCATATGAAGGTGTGTTTTAAGGATACTCTCAAACTAGCAAAGCATAGATAGTGTTTAACAAGGAAACAACGAGGATTGAGGAATATCTAAATGTGACCTTTGATGAGAGCTTTTTTGAGCCTAAGTTATCTCCTTCGGTAGAAGATGATAGGATCAATGAACCAATAGTTTGAGATCTCAATGGGTCACTGTCATTAAAAGTTAATGTTTTAGATGAAGGTTATCCTAATAGTTTCAAAGAAGCTATAGGTCACCAAATTGAACAAGTTATTAGTAAGTTGAATGAGAGGACACTTAGTTCTAAAACAAAACAAGCTTAGGATTTTTCGCATGACATTTTCCAAAGTCCAAATTGCACGAGTCTATTTGAGGTTGTTCATGATTGACATGCACCATAAGTTATTGATTTGAGTTATGTGTTGAGAGAAAGGTTAAAGGTCTAGAAGTCGTTTGCACTACCTTTATATTTGTGCTCTTAGAGCTTATGTTCTTATGTGATATGTGCTTGGAAGTTGGGCAACATTGTTGTTTTAACGAGATGAAGGATAGATATCATTGCATTATCCAAACTATGGTTGATATTATCTTAGATTCTACATGTCAAAATTTTGTGATATGAACAAGAAATTTCATCTACATCTTGTCAATATTATGGTAAACCTCACCTCAGAAATTTAAATTTGTGATTTGGATGCACACACAAATTGCATGTTCTATGCCCTGTAATAGACATGAAAGATTGAATAAAAATATTCGATGACAAAATGAACGTTAGATCACAACTCACACTTGCGTTGAAAATGTTATGTTTGTGTCAACTTGTTTGTTAGCCTAAAAATGTGAGCGTTAATACGGAATTATAACTAGGTATCATAAGCTTCACACGCAGGGACTAATAATGTCATTCATGTATAGATTAGATGCGTGTGGGTTATAAATACTCACTCCTTACTTCTAAGGAGGGGTGAGGCTTCACATTTCACTTGGTATATTCTTCTTTCTCTCTTAATAATACATCATCTTTCCTTTCTTTCTCTACTCTATTTCTCTCTCTCTCAAATGGCTAAACACGTGTATAAGTGATGACATCAAATAACATCACTTTTATAGCATCATTTATCCTATGTTTCTTACCCATCTTGTATAATTATTGCATGAATTGGTACTTAATTGCTCAAAGTTGGTATTTGTAGTAATTATGGAGTAATTGGTGAAGTTATGCTAAAAGGCATGCATTTTGGAGCTTAAACGAAGAAATCTCAAGATACCGTTTTGACAACCTATACGCCGTATCCATCAAGGAAGATACGGTGTATCTGTTTCTGCATTTCACAAGAAACCATGAAGAATTAAAGAGGGATATGTCGTATCCAGAAGACTCTATATGTCGTATTGAAGATTATTTAAAGATCTCAGAAGATATTGAACGTGGTCCCTACTCTGAAGAAAACCCCCAAACGCCATTCTTGACCTCAACCAATAACGCGTATCGAGAAATGTTCCAAACCTATAAATACAAATCCCTAAACACGAGTTTAGGGTGTGCTTGAACATATTTTTGATACCATAACCATAAAATTCAATTTTCAAAAGACAAGAAGAGCAAAGAAGGTCTCACAACGTGCTTAATTCCATAGGATACACCTTGTAATCATCTATACTCTAATAATCGTTCAATTTTTGGTATCATTCATTTAACTCGGTTAGTTTACCTTGGTTGATTTGATTATTATTCTTGTATTCATTACAATGGTTATGGGCTAGTATCTTTAGGTATTAGCCATGTTTATGAATATTTTAATGTTTGGTTTGTTTATCTCGATTGCTAAATTTATCATTGATTGTAGATTATGTTTATCAGTTTATACTCGTTTACGTGCTTAAGTATGCGGCCTATCATTCAACTGGATCTAGGAATGCAAAATATCATGCTAGCTAGATACTGGGATAGCTCTCTATTTCCGCAATTTATATATTTAGAATCATGGGATCACAAGTAATGACCTATCCTTGCCATTGGTTTAGTGAACAAGTTGGACTAGTAGGTGACCTGGGATCAACAAATGACGTTCTGATTCCTTTGGTAAGGAATTGGATAGTGGACTACTAGTATATAAAGAGCCGTTAAATAGTAAGTTAGTAAAGTCTCGTTGAGCTAGGGTTTAATAAGATTACCATTATTAATCTCCTAAAATAGATTATAATCAGCAAATGCTTGCTTTATGTGGATGCGTTTAATTGTGACAGAATTAGCGTGTCTAGGTTTTAAGAAGAAGTACCGCTTAAATCTTGGTATGATATGCCCCTCGAGATAATTCAATCATTGCACTAATAAAAAAACTTGCGTTTTAATTTGATTAATCATGGTTAATACAGTTTCCTTAAAATTGGCTTGACCGCTCTTTTATCTTTTGATTATCTACTTGCGTGTGTTATCGTGTCTAAATTAGGTTTAAGTTACCACCAAAACTCGTGCCAGTCTCTTAGACTGAAAACCCCCCTTCACGTTCGAATTAGGTTTAGCATAGGTTTTTGACATAGATTAGATAGATTAAAACTAACATAGATAACTAAAATACTGGTAGATTTAGGAATTACCGCTCTCGCTCTTAGTGATCGACACCATACTTACCAACGAAGCTACAACTGATTGGGTACACTGCCCGTTAGTGTTGTTTTTAGGTAATGTCAGCAAAATATAAAAATAAAACTTGATAATAAATAATACCTACGCACAACGACACATCAAGTTTTTAGCGCCGCTGCCAAGGAGTGAAGTTGTTTAATTTTTATTTTTATTAGTTAAATGTCCTACCAGTGGGAATCCATTTAAGACCTACAGTTTTAAAGATTCATCCTCTTGGTTTCCATTCACTTTTAACTTTTTGTTTTGCAGATTTAGCCATTTTAGGTTTTTGCATTTTCTTAAGATATTGAACAACACAAGCATCATGATTTGCAGAAAATAAACATTCATTACAAGATAAGCAAATAGTATCAGAATTCTTTGACAAAGCAACATTCTTAACATTCACATTACAATCTAAAACATGATTGTTCTTATTGGCACTAGACTTATACTTTCTATGGTGGGCTTCTACTTTATTCTTCATGCGTCTACTTGATGGTTGCGGGATCCTATCATTCTTTGTATTTCTCTTAGGCTTTGATCCACTAGCATTAGTAGAGCTTACTCTTCCTATAAAAGGTAACATAGTGTTGTTAGTCTTTCGAGTGTTTTGATTTTCTTGATGCATCTATGTAAGGCTTATTGTTCTTTCTATGGCTTATAGTGGGAGCCCACTTTTCATCCCGCTTTGAGTGAAAGGGCATGAGGCACTTACATACACTAACAGTTATTGAATTCGCTCAGAAAACTGAGGCATGACTTATATGTTCATCTAAAGGTTTTAATGCTCTAGCTTCTTTTAATAATTCCTGTAGTGTTGCTACGTGCTCCTTAGTGACTTTTAGATAATCGTGATGCACAACCCTATTGTTCTTAAAGTACGCGTTGATTGGTTCAGTCTCAATCTTAAGCAAACCTAAGGCAAGAACTTTTATGCATTTTTCAATTATCTTCTTGGTATTCAAGTGTGAAGGGACTGATTTTGATAAATCATTTTTCTCAACAACTTTAGGAATAACCTTTGATTTAGGAAATGGAGTTACTAAATAAAGTTTAGTTCCTGAAGTTGAAGGTTTAGAAAGCTTAGTATTCACACTTGTACCATTATGATTCATTTAAGATTAAGAAAACTTTCCTTTTAACTGTGTTCTTAACTTGTTATTTTTAAAAATCTAATCATTAAGCTTTTGTTGCAAAGAGTCAGTTTGAAGTTTCGTTTTTGCCCGTGTATGTTTGATTGAATCATACAGCTTCTTATATTCTAACTTAATATGTTCTCTTTCCTTAACTAAGGAAGAAACCTGAAAAGCTAGTAACACGTTCTCATCCTCTATTTTCTAAATCCTAGAATCAAAAACAGGTGATTCATACCGAGTCTTTTGGCTCTTTTGAGCTAAATATGTTTTAACTCATTGATTACGTGTAACTTGTCTTGCAATTTTAGTTTTAAATCATTTATCTTAATAGATTGATTATTGATTGTTTTAACCAAAAACTGTTTATTTTTCATTTCCGGATCATTACGAATCATTTGTTCTTTGTGATTTTAAAAAGCAATATCAAGAGTAATGTTGTATTCCTCTAGTTTTGCAAAACATTTTCTTAATTCACACAATGATTTGTTTGATTCTTGAAGATCTAAAAGCACAATGTCGAGACTTTTACACTTTCCATAATTATCAACTTCATTCAACGAACGCAAGTAAGTGCACATAATATCACTAGCGATATTTTCTTCTAAGAGTCGATCGTTGTTGATTAAAAGTTTTTTCTTTTCAATTTCAAAACTTTTCTTTTCCACAGAGCATTGATCAACCTCGTCTTCCATTTGTTCAAAAATGTCTTTCATTTCTTTGACCTCAGCAATAAATCCCTTTTCAAAAAATTTGAAAGTTTCTTTTAGGTTTTCAGAAAATGGTATGACATCTTTTTTAAAAGCACCTTTTATATCCGATTGCTCCCAACTACCAATCTCATAAGGAGACTACGTAGTTCTTCTCTTGATGCATTCATCGAACTTAGTGAGAAGATCTCGTGCTTTGTTTAAATTCCTGAGAACTTGACTAGTTGATGGGAGTGTTTTAGGAAAAACTTTAGGTTTTGAAACAGTTACAGGAGGACTTGGTATTGAGGACCAATATAATTGTTCTACTGAAAATTGTGTTTGTGGAACAAAATACTCGTAGAGTTTGTTTAATTTGGAGTAATCAATCAGATTAGTATTAACAACAGTTTGTTTTTCAAGCATTTTCAACCGACTCTCTTCAGCAAGTATCAAAGTTTCCTCAGAATCACACACAGATACACGATTATGTTTATCAATCAAGACATGTCCATTATATAAAGCAGGTTGTTTTTGTCGAGCTTGAGAAAGATACAAAGGATTTTGATAACCTAGAGTTGTCTTATGTGTTCATCATAAAAATTTTAGGGTTTGGTTAGCATATGCATAGTTTGAGCAGATTGACCAACTTAAAAAACCATATTTTCAAGTTCCTTTTTCGCGTTTTCCAAATCCACAATTTCACTGATGTTCTTTTCATATGTTTCAGACGACTCTTTTTTGAGTGTTTCAAAATTCTTCTTTAGAAAAGCAATGTGATTATTTAAATCCTTGATTTGTGTTTGTTGAGATAAAACTTGTTTTTCCAAAGTAGCTACTTTTCTATTATGATCATTAATGGCTGCGTATAATTCACGACTTAGATATGCTTCCTGTTCAGAATGACCATCTTTAACTGCATATCCTAAAGTTTTGACTTTGTCTTTGTATCATTCAAGCTCATTGGTTAATGATTTATTCACACTATTTGACTCTTTATTTACCATGTTACATTTTTCTACTTGAGATTTTATTTGTTCAATTATAGACAACATCATATCATTATTTTGTACACGAGGAGGAACATAGTTATCTTCATCATTTCCAATAGTAAGCATATAATCAGTATAAGATATAATATAACACCCTGTGTTTTCAAGTCATTGACGACGTCGATAAATGTACTATTTATTTTTAGTGTTGTACGCGTTTGCTTGTGATTTCATGAATTAAGTTTAAATCGCGTAACTAAATCTTAGCGTCAATGTAAACGAGTGCATCAAACAATAAATGTTTACATCAAACAAGGGTTAAGTAATTATTTTGAGGATAATTATTAACTTTGTTCATTTTATTTTTATCGGATACATAAAGTGTATACGTTTCGCGATAAATTGCGTTTAGGCACTCCCGGAACTACAAAAACTTTTCTACGCTTCAACAATAACCACTTTTTATACCCAAACAAAAAACAACAAAAATATATTATGTAAAACATGTTATATTGCCGATAAATTCTTGCCATTTATATACAAGTGAAATATGAAAAACCTCCAAGTGTCAAAAAACACCAGACCTCTTTAATGCCACACCATGCTTAGGTTTCTTCTTTGACCTAAAGACCAAGACCATGACCATGAACCATTCCTATGACCATAACATGTTCCCTTGACTAGAACTACTTCGTAATACAGCATTAACTAGCAAAATACTCCACATCTAAACAAATATAAAAAATCAAACAAAAACCCTCTTTGACTTCTATAGACCCTCACGCCCAAAACCAGAGACAAACCAACACCCATACAAAATTTTCTACAACCTCATACACACCTTATAACACCATCTATTCTAAGTCAATCAATATAATCCAAGCATTTGGCTAAGCATTATCCAAGTAATGAGCAAGTGAAAGAAAGCTAGGGTTTTGTTAAGAAAACAAGGGTTTTTATTTGTGCAAGCTTTGGTTTTGTGGCTAAACAAGGGTTTAGCACTTGATTATCACCATTATCATTCATCATAAGGTCTACTTTAAACCTTTATGCCTTCATTTTATAAGTTTTCATGCATATGTTTATTCTATATTAGCTTAAATCACCATTTAGGTTTTATTCATGAAAATGAAGTTTATACGTGAAAGATCATTTGAAATGATCATATGGATTACTTTTATATATATTATGTTATTACATATATCATGTTAAAAATGATGATAAAATGTTGTATCATGTTTTTTTGGTGTAAACATGATTATGGGTTAATTAGGGTTTTTATGATTTCTTAATATGTTTTAAGTTAAAGAAATATATATGACAAGTTAATATTAATTATGGACTTATGATAATATTATATGATCACTAGAATGAGGTTACTACAAGATGAGAAAACTTGTACACTTATGATTTATATGAAAAATGGCTATACATGAACTTATGGTAAAATGGATAAATTATAAAAGTTATGCCTTATTATGTATTATGAAGGACTTATAAACTTTGGAAAAAATGACTTTGATGGGATTATAGACATAATATACATATGATATATGATATATATAAAGTGTAAGACTTGTAGTAAAAAGTATAAAGTGGTAAAATATAAAAACAAGGCCAAAAATGAACTTAATATGGCGCATCTTGGTTTTGGGATACGGCGTATCGACTTCCTCTATAATTTTTTGTTTTTGTTTTTATTTTCTAACCGTCGAATACCGGATATAGTTTTGCATTGGTTTTTCCTATATCTTATACATGACCTTACTGAACAAAAATGATGACTTTGGTGGAGTATTTATATTTTGGAATTCTGTGTGTTGTAGTCATGCTAGCATCCAGACGCTTTCACAACACACAATCTTGCTCATAAACGCAACGTGGAGGATCATAATGAGCGAATCCCAAGGGAGTTTCTCGTTCTAATTATTTTAAGTTCTCGTTTTTAATATTATATTTATACAACGAGGTCGTTGTAATTTCAATTAGGGTAGGAGAATTAGAACGCTTACTTGTTCATAATTTCAAAATAAAATGCTTAAATTATGCCTAAATTTTTTTTTTCAAGCATACTTTTGTGAAATTATTAGTTACATAACCCACACACATGACCCACACACATAACCCTTGTTAGATATTGTTAGAATTTAGCCTTATCCATTTCCAAATGTTTACCCAAATTCCACAAAATTATGAGTGTGCCGGTGATGTTGTAGACTTTAGAACTTTGCTTGGTATATCTATTCGAGACCACAATAATAAGTACTATTTTAAATAGATGGAGTGACAATTTCTAAACTGGTAAATTTCTAGGATTGCACCCAAAAAGCCTATACATGTTGTGATATTAACTAACTACACTGGTTAGTTAACCCAGTATAAACCCTTTTGTTTAATCTCATTTTTAGAGTAAGATACCCCTAGAAAAACCTGTTGAGCCATTCCATCTTTTTCTTACACCAAATATTTATTTCGTTACACCTTTACACCTTAGCCTACCCTATTAGATTAAGTCCTTAATCGATTTCTAGTTTCTTTTGTGTAAAGTATTGTATTTCCTATGTCGTAATGCAAAAATTTCTATCTACGGTTAAGTCGGAAAAATTTCACAATGCAATGGGAATGTGAAAGTAGTGTATATTTTTAGTCACAATTTTTCAGTATCTTTTACTAGTTTTACAAATTATTATTTACATTTGAAGAACGGAGGAGAATGGATAAATTATCCAGATTCATTATGATCGTGAAGATGGTGAAATTACACCGAAATTCGTAGTGTATATATGTTTGTTAAAAACAAGAAAAAAAAGAAAAAAAGTGAAAAATACAAAAAAGTGTTTCTGTAGAGTATTGTTGTACGTTGGTCGAAATAAACCAACCATGTATTTCTTGTATAAAAGTGGTCGATATCACCACTAATGTTGTAAAGTATGTATAGTATGGATGATTGGGAGTTGACCATTACAGGAACGCAAACTAAGGTTGTTTTTGTTGATCTATGATCAAGACGTTTATGTCTATATTTCTGTGTCTTTTTCATGGGTACGGTCGGGAAAGTACTAGCAACACTATACCTTATTTATTTGGACTTAATCTATCTATTTTGTTTTTTTTATTTAACAACAATTATTTTCCCTTTCCTGATCCGTAACCTTTGGTCTTACTCAAATGAGGATGCGAGCAATTACATATGTCTATTCCATCGTTACGGCCACGTATGTGTGATTTTGTCTGCCTTGTTGGTTTATTACTTTTGGTGAAGGATTAGAAGATCCCTACCCTATATTACTCTTCGTCCTAACCCTTAGTTTTACTTGAGTGGGGGAGTGAATGCAATCATGTATGTCTATTCTATTGTTGCGGATGTGTATATGTGGTTTGTCACCCTTGCTGGTTTACGACTTTTGGTGAAGACTACTAGTCCTACTCTTTAGCTTATTCGAGTTAAGGAATGAATGCAACCATGTGTGTCTATTCCATCTTTATAGATGTGTATATGTGGTTTGTCTCCTATTCTGGAATATTGATATCGATAGAGATTAAAAAGAGTAATCAAACCCTTGAACCTTTCAAAACCGATTTACCTTTGTAGACTTGTCACTCCTTAGCTTTAGTGGTGGATCACAAATAATGACCTATCCTTGCCATTGGTTTAGAGAACATGTTGGACTAGCAGGTGACCTAGGATCAACAAATGACGTTTTGATTCTCTTGGTAAGGATTTAGACAGTGAACTACTAGTATATATAGAACCGTTAAGCAGTAAGTTAGTAAAGTCTCATTGAGCTAGGGTTTAATAAGATCACCATTATTAATCTCCTAAGATAGATTATAATAAACAAAAGATTGCTTTATGCAGATGCGTTTAATTATGACAGAATTAGCGTATCTAGGTTTTAGGAAGAAGTGCTGCCTAAATCTAGGAATGATATGCCCCTCGAGATAAGTCAATCTAGGTTTTAGGAACAAGTGCTACCTAAATCAGCGTGTCTAGGCTTTTGTAAACAACATGGAATGTCTTATAACTTGTCAGGCTAGTTTACTTCACAGTCGAATAAGATTGTTGAAAGGATACATCGTAAGTTAAGAAAGATAAGTCATGCTATGTTAGACAAGCAATCCATTCCCAAAAGATTTGGTGTCATGCATTAGATATGACCACATACTATTTTAATAGGGTTTATATTAGAAAATTCATTAATAAAACACCCTACGAAATACTATAGCGATACAGACAAAAGATGGTTTTCTAAGACCTAACATGCATATTCATCACAAGAAGCAACACCACTAAGATATACATTCTAGGTTTCATACAATCATAAATAAACACAATAGAAGGTTTAGCCAAGCATGTTAAAGATAATGCAAGAACAGGTAAGAATCATACAACAAGACATATTGAATGATTAAGATAGTCTTACTTGATTAAAACATGAATTAAAGGAAGTACAATAGGGTTTTGAGGCCCTAAAATCGTCCCTAACAGCTGCTAAACAAACTAGGGTTCATCTCTTTCTTTTACTCTAAAGTTACACACCTAAAACCCTAAAAACAGATTTGTATATATAGGAAAATCATTGCGACGTTTTCGCGTTTTAATAGTGACGCCGTCATGGGTAGAATATTCTAGATAATGGGTTGGGTCATGCATTCTAACGCCATCTTGAGATCTTGTGACATCGTTTTTGGTATGAGTTGTGACTGCGACACTTTAATATTGTCAGCCTATCTTCATCCTCTAAGTAGAAATTCTTTAAATGATGTTGGTGTATGTCCTAGTCAAATCCGGTTTTCTTCTCAAATGAGACCCAAGACACGTGTATTTCCTCCATATGCCTTTCCAAATGCTGAATACCATAAAAAAGAAACGATTAAGTACCTATTTTGGGCATAAATTGCATGATTTTAGGGGGTTAAACGACCCCTAAAAAAGTTATAAAAATGAAACCATCATTAATACCCCTACACTTAGGATTTGCTTGTCCCAAGCATATAGACTTACTACCTAACAATAAGCATTATGAGGGTCATTTTGCCGTACCTTAAAATTATTTTACAACACAACCTTTTAGACCTCGTATAAATAACAATGCAAAAGTATAACCTACAACCTCACATAAGTATTTGGATGCCTCTGTCACTTCCGGTGTAGAATAAATTATAATATAAGGTGAAAACCGGAAAATCAACACTCATAAACTTGTTTATAGCAATAATATTACCATAGGCTTTGTAAATGATCAAACCCTCCACCGCTAGGTGCAAGCATTTATTCATTACTGATCTACTAATAGGACCTTTAAAGGTAATGGGGTGTAGGTGTAAGATAACAGATAATGGAAATGGAAAACAGACAACGATGGGAACAATTTTGGGTGGCTTGGGTGAAATTTGGAGTGGAAGGAATTAGCAAATTATTTACACAAATACAACCGTGGAGTTGGTTGCTAGCAAGAATTCGGACTAAGAAATATACAAACTCTACCAACTCTACATCAATCTCTTTCTTTTTCTTTTTTTTGAATAACATAATACATCACAACATGGGGTTTATAACACGTACCCCTACATTTGAGCTTTTACATACTCGATATTTACAATCTAGCTAATGACCCTATTTGAGGTGGATCAAAATGACTTGGAGATCATCAAACAAACGTAAGGGGTATATGACATTAACTTTTCTTCCCCCTTCATCTTAAAATAAATACTACCATGAATCCCATCTGTATTTTAGATAAGGACTTAGCAACCGTGAACACAAATAATTAACTTAGCTTGTATAATTATACTATAACTATCAAACCTCAACCAATATTCAAACATACTTTCAATAATTTCCGCACTTGAACAATATAGCAATAATCATAATACACACAATATATTCAAATTAACCAACACATAAACATAAATGGAATACTCACAAACTAGAACAAAGTTTAATTTTTGTTTCCCCTTTGGCCAAACCGTACGGACGAACACCCAAACACACCAAAATGAACCTTTTTCAAAACAACCTCTTTCTAATAACAACAATCTAGCAACTAGAAACACACCCTTATGCTCGAAGACTTCAAGAATCAACCGAAAATCTAACTTCTTTAAAACTCAATGCAAGTAAGGTTTTAATAGTGGGAAACGTAGTTCTTGAAACAAGGATGAATATGGTCTAAATGGATCGTATTGCATGTCAAAGAAAAAGTGGTGGTGATGGTTCTTTGTGGCTTGGCCGGTTCGAACCAACAAGAAAGGCAAGAAAGAAAAGAAATTTTGTAAAGAGAAAATAATGAGGCTAGTTGGTTCTATTTATAGCAAATTAGTTTAGCACTTTGGCAAATTTAACCCTTCCTTCTTTAATATCTTTTAAAACTAGTACAAGTCATTCTTTTTATTAATAAACTTCGGCCATAAAACTCAGGTCACCACTTTCGTAAATATTTTTATTTTGTTTCCACTACATATAGTTTTAAACATATAATAAAACGTTTAAATCACGTAAACCTCGATTCTTGACACGCTTTTTATAAAAACTCAGGGAAACACATTAAAAAACAAAAATAAAATAAACGCGCTCTCGGAGTAAAATATAAATATTTTTAACTCACTTAGACGCTAAAATAAAATAAAACTCAATCACGGCTTGAAATATATCAACTTTATCCAACTTTATAATAAATAATTATCACCGCTCGGGATAAACGTTCACCTGAAGCTCGGGTTGTTACAGACAAAGACAACTATACCAAGCATAAAACATGTGATATACAAATTTACAATATGAAATTAGGGTTTGACTCGATAAAGCAGTAAAGATAGGATGAGAGAATTGTCAAACTCATTGGTTTTGCAGGTTTATAATAGAAGAGTACATATTTTAAATGTTATGCAAGTTTTATGTTCAATAATAATTAAAAACTTTAAGTTTTCCGTGCTTGGGCGTTTGACGCCGTCAGGATTATCCTGACACTGTCACAGGTGTCGTGGTGATGGCGTCGCGTGTAAATCGTGACGCCGTCTCCACATTCTGTGAAAACAAAATTTTTGTTTTTGATAAAAAATTTCTTACACTTGATTCCATTAGTTAATTCCTATACAAATAGCTGCATAAAATCTGAGTTTTGACAATTTACTCATATGACTCGAAACTGACCTGAATTAATCGAAACAATTTATTTAACATGCTTGAACTTGGTTCTAAAAACCGGATAGATTCCCCTACACTTACTATTTGCAAAATACCTTTGATTGAAATTAAGACGAGACTAAACAAAAACAAAGCATGATTACAAGAGAGATTTCGAACATGATAGAATAAAATGAAAAGAATAAAACACGGGACACTCCTAATGTGCGGGAAAAGTAAATATTAGGTTGCCTCCTAAGAAGTGCTTCTCTTTATTTTACGAGTCTTGTAGGTAGACTCGAAGTCCTATTATTCCTTAAGCTTGATGATACTTATGTGGTTTGTTTTGAGTTTTTCAATTGTTTCCCTATCTCTTTTATAAGTATGTCCAAGGTTCATGCAAGCTTTGTAATATCCCTTTCTTTTTTCAAGGACATGCTTAAACCTCTCTATAAATAGGACTGATAGGATTCATTTTTCAGTTGTTGTTTATGTTTTTAATTTTCATTTTGTAATTTCTCAATTTTAAGCAATTTTTCTTTCAAGTCTTTTAAATAGTTTTAAAGCACTTGTACTCTCTTCCTTTCCTCTTGTACCTTATACATTTGAGTAATCACATTCAGTTTACAAGTATTTTTTGTACTTTGATTTCAATTCTAATTCGTTTTCATCAAATAAGCTCTTAATAAGCTCATTTGAGCTTATTACTGTTCATAAGCTCAAAATTTAGTTAAAACTTGTTTTCAGTCATTCCTTTACTCACTTTAATCATTTACATCAAGGATCATGGACACTTGAGTGTGATTGAGCTCATTTTGGAAGTTCAAGGAGTAATAAGCTTTTTACAGCTTATTGAGCTTAAAGCTCGGGTTTAGAGGCAAGGTGCCATTTAGGATCACCTAGACTCTACTCTTGGATGTCTAGGTGAAGAAGATTCCACAATTTCAGGTTTAGCTTTCTAAAATTCATTTTAGAATATTAATAGCTTATTACATTTTGCTTATTCCTTTGAATCTTCATGATTATTACTGTTTCATTTAGCTTAGTCAGTTTATAAGATTGTTAGATTTAAGCTAGTTTAGTTTAAAGTCAAGCTAAAATTTACTTTTTCAATTCTGTTATAAATAGTAGTATAAGCCTAGTAGAGAAACTAGCTTAATTTCACACATAAGCTGTAGGTTTTATAGTTTAAACAGCTCAAGTAGGTTAAAATTAGAGTGAGTAGATAAAAAGAATAAGCAGCTTTAGTTGTTAAATAGAATTTGAATGCTACTTTGTTTTGACAGAATCAATTAAGGAGTGTTTGGATTAGGCTTAATTTGACTTTTTAAGTCAAAGTTTTCTTGTGAAAATCTTTTACACAGCTGAGAATAGACATAATAACAAAAGTTAAGTAGATTTTAAGAGTTAGATTGTTGAATCTCAAAGTTTAGAGTTTAAAAGGTTTGATTTTACACCAGGGCATTTTAGTTAGTGGAGTACTTTTAGCTTAAAGAGATTTATAGCTTTTTAGAGTTTAAAGTTTTTTAAAGCAAGTATTGTTACATATATTTAGTTGGTAAAAAAGTTCTCATTGAAAGAATTAGCCTGCATTGTACCTATTGCAAAACTGTCACAGCAACAAACATTTTTGACAGTGTTTTGCTGTTCATCTTTTTAAGCTCAATTTTCTTGAAATTGTTGTTAAAACTTAGCAAATTTCTTTTCAGAAGTCCTTAGTATACATCACATTCTTCATTTAGCTTCTTTTAGTTTTAAATTTCACCTAGAAATAAGCTAGTTATAAGCAAAAATCCAAAAAGGTCTTAAAACACTTAGTTTCTGTAACAGGTTTGAAGATGCTTATTTTCTAGCTTATTCTTTTGTCAAAAGTTGAAAGTGCCTTTGTTAAAGTTGTTAAGAATAAGCTCCTTTATAAGTTTGTAGTTTTAAGTTTTTTCTGAATCTCACTTTTTAATAAGCCAAAATAAGCTAGAAGCGTAGGGTCTGTTTTGTAATTTTCTCATGGTATAAGGGCACCCGTTTTAACTGTTGTGTAAATTTCTAATATTTTGCCCGCCTACCTTCTTCTTTCTATCTTTACATTATCTACTACCCTGTTTATTTTTAAGTTTATATAAAATAGATTACATTTTAGAACACATACTGTAACATATATCGAAGTCTACAATTAGACACAGTTTCTTATAGTATGAAGGTTAGTAGATATATAATTATATTAACCTATACGAGCTCACACGTTCAGTTCTCTACTCTATAGTACTCTCCACTACCAGCGCTGCTTCAGACAACATAGAGCAGGCATTGGGGAGGCGGGCAGTGAGGTTCGTTGAGGTATAGGGGGAGGGACTCTCTTACTAGAAGTTAAAATTCCTGGGTGGCACACACTTCACACTGAATGGCTTGGGGGAGGGGGTCACGGAACATCTCTCTATATATATCTCTCTATATGTCTCTACACATCGACCCTTAGAGAGGAGGTGAAGGGTGAAGGAGTTGCCACTACGATATGCAACACACTTTTCGCGTTACTACAGACACATTAGATTATCCTACTCTCTCTGTTCCTGATAAGAGAAACTCTCTAGACATACAATACTTGAGCCGCAACACACATGACGCGCGTTGGTGGAGGGAGGGAGAATATTATTTCTTTTGTAGAAAACACACACACACACCACACAGAATGCAGCAAGGAAGAGAGAGAGAGAGAGATGAAGAGCGAAGAACAGCAGTGAGAGTACAATTAGTAGTGAGGATTCACATTTTTTAGTACTACACACACACACCACCCACGGATTGTCTAATTAATCGTGACGAATAGAGCGAGCGAGATGAGATAAGTTTATATACTTGATATTAGGGAGGGGTTAAATTTATTTTAGGTAGAAGTTATAATAAGTTTTTAATTTTTCATTGGTTTCACACATATCTCTCATTATGTGATTTTATAAAAGTGTAGGAGGGTTTTGTGTGATAGGGTAAGCAAATGATGAGTTTGGTTTAAAGAAGGATACGACTTGAGTTTAATTTTATGTTTTAGATAGAGAGGTTGTACTTTCGTGAATTTTTAAGTTTGAATATTAATGTGAGTTTTTTTATTGTGATGTATTTGAAGTATAATCAATTATTACAAAAAAATAATTTATAAGTCCTAAAAGATAGAATAAGAATATTCCAAATTCTTGTAGAAAAACATGTGTCAAGGCAAGACGGTTTGATGGAATGATCACCATTTACAAAGGGAACAATAGTGTAACTTACCAAATGGCACAATCACATCCGAGGTTTAAACACGTAACTAATGCACAATGTAACAAGATATGGCCATTGTTGAAGGTCAGTGCACAAGATGAGTTGAAAGGTATTTTTCATCCATACCAAAAGCTAAAAGAATTCTACAAAGAAGTCATGTATTTAGGATCAGAATACATAAAGAAAGAGCAGGTTGAAGAATGGCTCATACATGGACATGTGAGCATTCACGAGATGGAGTGAAAAGCTAAAGAAAAAGTCGAACTTAAAGACGTCACTGTAAACAAAAGTGATTGCCGAGAAACAACCCAGAATGTATTTTCTTATTTTTATCGAGTCTGTCTTCCCAGACTATCGATACGGCGTATCTAATCTCAATGGATACGGTGTATTGATTGTCTGGATGTTATCCAGTCTTTAGTTTTCTGCATCTAAAACATTATTGTCAGATTATCTATATGGCGTATTCATGAATATGATATGACGTATTTGGTAATATCACACGTACCTTAGATACTTTTTACAAGTGTCAATACGGCATATCCTGGTTTTGGGATACGGCGTATCGACTTCCTATACAGTTTTTTGTTTTTGTTTTTATTTTCTAACCGTCGATTACCGAAGATAGAATTGCATTGGTTTTTCCTGTAGCTTATACAGGACTTTACTGAACGAAAATGATGACTTTGGTGGAGAATTTATATTTTGGAATTCTGTGTGTTGTAGTCTTGCTAGAATACAGACGCATTTACAACACATAATCTTGCTCATAAACGCAACATGGAGGATCATACTAAGCAAATCCCAGGGGAGTTTCTCATTCTAATTCTTTTAATTTCTCATTTTTAATGTTACATTTATACAACGAGGTCG
This sequence comes from Tanacetum coccineum, assembly GCA_026074375.1. Taxonomy (NCBI): domain Eukaryota; kingdom Viridiplantae; phylum Streptophyta; class Magnoliopsida; order Asterales; family Asteraceae; genus Tanacetum; species Tanacetum coccineum. The sequence goes on from BQNB010018061.1 coordinate 50,400, forward strand.
TTGTATACATCAAGTGAGGGAGGAGAATTAGAACGCTTACTTGTCCGTATTTTCACAATAAAATGCTTAAATTATGCCTAAATTTAAAATATTTTCAAGCATACTTTTGTGAAATTATTAGTTACATAACTCGCACACATAACCCTTGTTAGATATTGTGAGAATTTAGCCTTATCCATTTCCAAATGTTTACCCAATTTCTATAAAATTATGAGTTTATCGGTGATGTTGTAGACTTTAGAACTTGGCTTGGTATATCTATTCAAGACCACAATAATAAGTACTATTTTAAATAGATGGAGTGACATTTTCTATACTGGTAAATTTCTAGGATTACACCCAAAAAGCCAATACATTTCGTGATATTAACTAACTACACTGGTTAGTTAACCCTAGTATAAACCCTTTTGTTTACTCTCATTTTTAGAGTAAGATACCCCTAGAAAAATCTGTTGAGCCATTCCATTCTTTTCTTACACAAAATATTTGTTTCGTAACACCTTTATACCTTAGCCTACCCTATTAGATTAAGTCCTTAATCGGTTGCTAGTTGCTTTTGTGTAAAGTATTGTATTTCATGTGTCCCAATACAAAAATTTCTATCTACGGTTAGGTCAAAAAAATTGCACAATGCAATTGAGTATGTGTGTGAAATTTCTATCTAAGGTTAGGTCGGAAAAATTTCACAATGCAATGGGAATGTGAAAGTAGTGTATATTTTTAAATATCAATTTTTTAGTGTGTTTTACTACTTTCACAAATTATTATTTACATCTAAAGTATTGAGGAGAATGGTGATGTGATGTTGTAGTGGTGTTTATTTTAGAGTTTTTAAGTTTTAAATTCATATTTTGTAGACTTTACCTAAAACAACACTTTAACGGGCAGTGTACCTGATCAAATTTCATTTCGTTAGTAAGTAGGGTATCGATTACTAAGGGTGAGAATGAAATATTTTATTCTATCAATATTTTGGTTAATTAAACTAGGTTAATTTAAACTATGTTAATTTTATTCTATGTTAAACCTATGCTAAACACATGTTAATCATAATTCTAACGGATAAAGGGGGGGGGGGGTTTCAGCCTGAGAGATTGGCACAGGTTTTGTGGTAACTTAAATCAATTTAAGACATAATAACACACGCAAGAAGACAGACAAAAGATAGAAGAGCGGTTTAGCCAAATATAAGAAGACTGTATTAACTATGATTAATTGAATTAAAACGTTGGTTTGCTTATTTAGTGCAATGAATGCTTATTTTGAGGCGGCATATCATTCCAAGATTTAGGCGGGTCTTCTTCCTAAAACATAGACACGTACAATTGTGCCATAATTAAACGCATCCTATTTGCTGATTATAATCTATCTTAGGTGATTAATAATGGTGATCTTATTAAACCCTAGCTCATAAAGACTTTACCCACTTACTGCTTAATGGCAATGTATATTCTAGTAGTCTTCTAAAAATTGACTTTTGTAGTTAAGGTTTCGAAAATATGATCAAGCACACTGAAAACCCGTTTTTAGGTTTTCTATTTATACTATCTAGAATTCGGTCAATACAGTGTATCAAAAGTGTTAGATACGATGTGTCGGGGGTTTCTTGGAGTAGGGACCATGTTTGATATCTTCGAGAATATTTTATTACTTTATTTTGAATACGGCGTATAGAGTTCTCTTGGATACGGCGTATTGGACTTTGATTCTTTGTGGTTTCTTATGAAGTACAGGCATGGATACGACGTATCTTCCTTGATAGATACGGCGTATAGGATGTTAGAGTCAGCTTCTTCATATTTCTTTGTTTAAGCTCCAAAATGCGTGCCTTTTTGCTAATCTTTACCAAGTACTCTGTAATTACTGCAATTCTCAAATATAAACGATTAAGTAACAATTCTTGCAATAATTATTCAAAATAGGTTATTTACATGGGATAAATGATGCTATAAAAGTGACGTTATTTGATGTCATCAAATGGACAAGGTATCCAGATTCATTATGATCGTGAAGATGGTGAAATTACACCGAAATTCGTATCTTATATGTGTTTTTTTTAAATCAAAACAAGAAAAAAGTACAAAAAAGTGATTCTATAGAGTATTGTTGTATGTTGGTCAAAATAAACCAACCATGTATTTCTTGTATAAAAAGTGGTCGATATCACCACTAATGTTGTAAAGTATGTATATTATGGATGATTGGGAGTTGACCGTTATGGGAACGCCAACTAAGGTTGTTTTTGTTGATCTATGATCGAGAAGTTTATGTCTATATTTATGTGTCTTTTTTATGGGTACGGTCAAGAAAGTACTAGCAACACTATATCTTATTTGTTTGGACTTAATCTATTTTTTGTTCTTTTTATTTAACAACGATTAATTTCCCTTTCCTGATCCATAACCTTAGGTCTTATTCGAATGAGGATACGAGCAATTGCATGTATCTATTCCATCTTTATGGATGTGTATGTGTGATTTTGTCCGCCTTGTTGGTTTATTACTTTTGGTGAAAGATTAGACTATCCATACCCTATATTGTTTTTCATCATAACCTTTGGTTTTACTCGAGTGGGGGAATTGAATGCAATCATGTATGTCTATTCCATCATTATGGATGTGTATATATGGTTTTTCACCCTTGCTGTTTTACGACTATTGATGAAGATTACTAGTTCTATTCTTTAGCTCATTCGAGTTAAGAATCAAGCAATCACATATGTCTATTCCGTCATTACGGCCATGTATGTGTGATTTTGTTACCTTTTCTAGAATAATGGTATCGATAGAGACTAGAAAGAACAATCAACCCTTAACACCAAAAAACCCAATTTACCTTTTAAATACTTTTCACTCATTAGCTTTAGTGGTGGAGATGTGTATCCTTGCCAAGCCTATGATAGAATACTCATCACGGCCGAGCAATTGAGCTAATTAGTTACATGATACCACATATATTAGTTGAGTGAATTGGTTGTGTAATAGTAATTGAATGAATAATTGCTTAAAGGAAAAATCCTTGACTACGGTTGGGATACATTTTCATAATTTCTCTATAGTTTACTTGAGGACAAGTAGGATTCAAGTGGGGGGATTTTTGAAGACATCAAATAACGTCACTTTTATAGCATCATTTATCCCTTGTTTCTTACCCATTTTGTACAATTATTGCATGAATTGGTACTTAATTAGTTTAAGTTGTTATTTGCAGTAATTAGGGAGTAATTGGTGAAGTTATGCTGAAAGACACACATTTTGGAGCTTAAACAAAGATATCTCAAGATACTATTCTAATAACCTATACGCCGTATCCATTAAGGAAGATACAGCGTATTTGTGCCTGCACTTCACAAGAAACCACACAGAATTAAAGAGCGATACACCGTATGCAGAAGACTCTATATGCCGTATTAAAGATTATTTGAAGATTCTAGAAGATATTGAACGGGTCTCAACTCCAAGAAACCCCCAATACGCCATAATGACCTCAACCAATATGGCGTATTGATGAATTTCCAGGTACTATAAATACAGATCCCTAAACATAAGTTTAGGGTGTGCTTGAACATATTTTTGATATTTTAACCACAAAAGTTGATTTTCAAAAGGCAAGAAGAGCAAAGAAGGTCTCGCAACGTGCTTAATTCCATAGGAAACACCGTGTAATCATCTATACTCTAATAATCGTTCGATTTTTGGTATCATTCGTTTAACTCGGTTATTTACCTTGGTAAATTTGATTATTATTCTTGTATTCATTACAATGGTTATAGGCTAATACCTTTTGGTATTAGCCATGTTTATGAAGATTTTAATGTTTGGTTTGTTTAACTCGATTGCTTAATTTATCGTTGATTGTTGATTATGTTTATCAATTTATACTCGTTTATGTGCTTAAGTATGTTTCATATCATTCAACTGGATCTAGTAATGCAAAATATCATGATAGCTAGATACCGAGATAGCTCTCCATATCTGTAATTTATATATCTAGAATCATAGGATCACATATAATGACCTATCCTTGCCATTGGTTTAGTGAACAAGTTAGACTAGCAGGTAACATGGGATTAACAAATCACGTTTTGATTCCCTTAGTAAGGACTTGGACTGTGAAGTAGTAGTATATAAAGAGCCATTAATCAGTAAGTAAGTAAAGTCTCGTTAAGCTAGGTTTTAATAAGATCACCATTATTAATCTCCTAGGATAAATTATAATAAGCAAATGCTTGCTTAATGTAGATGCATTTAATTGTGACAAAATTAGCGTATCTAGGTTGTAGGTAGACGTACCGCCTAAATCTTAGAATGTTATGCCCCTCGAGATAAGTCAATCATTGCAGTAATAAACAAACCTACGTTTTAATTAGATTAATCATGGTTAATACAGTTTCTTTAAAATTGGCTTGACTGCTCTTCTATCTTCTGATTAGCTGCTTGCATCTATTATCGTGTCTAAATTAGGTTTAAGTTACCACCAAAACCCGTGCCAGACTCTCAGACTGAAAACCCTCCTTCACATTAGAATTAGGTTTAGTATAGGTTTTTGACATAGGTTAGATAGATTAAAACTAACATAGATAACTAAAATACTGGTAGACTTAGGAATTAAAGCTCTCGCTCTTAGTGATCGACACCCTACTTACCAACAAAGCTACAACTGATTGAGTACACTGCCCGTTAGTGTTGTTTTTAGGTAATGTCGGCAAAATATAAATGTAAACATGATAATAAGTAATACCTACACATAACGACACATCAATAAGCCTCCCCGACATCTGGATCATAGTTTATGTGTGAAATCTTATGATTAACAGTGGTACCAGAGCTCAAAAGTAGTTGTATCGTGTTTGTTATTGGATTCAAATTAGGGTGTATGTTAGAAACATCAAAAACGAATCAAAAGGTCATGGTTTAGATTTCTTTTTGTATTTTGATGATAAAGTTTCAAACTTAATTGTTTATATACCTTAGTAACAAGTATTTTAAGTGTCAAAACAAGTTTGAAACAACATTAGATCGGATTTAAGGGCTAAAAAGTGTCACGTTGGTTTTTAGGTTGAAAAATGGTTCGAATGGTTTTGTTTGTGTGTTATTGGAATTTTTTGATGTTGGAAATCTATGTACAATCGATATATAGACATGAGTGAATGTTTACAGCTTCAATCTTTATCAAATACGTGGAAAGGTTAGGATTTTTAGCTTATTTTTATGCTCGTGCATGTTTAAAAGAACTTAGTGAGAATAGGAAACAAGTACATTAAGTATAGTCGTAGCGAGTTTAGATAATTTTCAAAACCCTCTTCTTACGAGTTTGGACTTTAAGTTTACAGGTTGAAATTCGAGCGAGTATAGACTCTTTCCAGCGGGTCGACCTGTTGTGCTATCCAGCGAGTATTGTACAGGTTTGCATATGAGTGTAATGTGGAATACAACGAGTGTATACTAATGACCAGCGAGTATAGCTTGAAAATTTCCAACAACGAGTATAGAATTTGTTTTCCAGCGAGTGTAGGTTATTGATGACATCAAATAACGTTACATTTATGCCATCATTTATCCCAAATAAATTATCAACTTTTATATAATTATTGCAAGATTCGTTACTTAATTGCTTAAAATTGTAAATTACAGTAATTACGGAGTGATTTGTGAAGACATGCTAAAAGGCACACTTTTTAGAGCTTAAACGATGATATTTAATGATTGCTTAATTCTGCTCAATATGCCGTATCCACAAAAGGAGATACGGCATATCAGCGTCTGGACTTCACAAGAAAACGCGTATTCTCACTTCCCAATACGGCGTATCTATGTTTACTCATACGCTGTATCTAGCTGGATAACTATTTTGAGATTTGGTGAATAAATATATTTTGGGAAGTTATATCTGATTGATTATAAAGTTAGCGCGCACTCCAAGGAAAACACCCTTATACGCCGTATTGACCTAGCTCAATACATCATATCTAGTCTTTTTCAGACACTATGAATAGAAGACTCAAAAATAAGTTTTCAGTGTGCTAAATCATATTCTCTATACCATACACATAAAAGACGATTTTCTACAGAAAAAAGAGCAACCAAAGGTCAAGGATCGATCACGATTCCATTGAAGACACCGTGTAATTTCTATACTCTTGTAATAATTTAATTTTTGGTATTGTTCGGTAAAATGTTTAGTTTACCTTAGTTATTTGATTACGCTTGTATAATTACAATGGTTATGGGCTAATACCCTAGGGTATTATCCATCTTAATGAAGGTTTAATGTTTGGTTTGTTTTAAAATCGATTTCTTAATTTATCGTTGAAAGTTTAATTATGTTTATCACATGATACTTGTCTACCTGTTTGAATATGCGATCTATCATTCAACTGGGTATAGTTGCGCCTAACAAGTGTACTAGATACTGGGATAGCTCTCCATATCATGTTTTATATTACTGGACCAATAGGATCACAAATAATGTTCTATCCTTGTCTTTAAATTATGAGTTTAGTTGGATCGGAAGGTGACCCGTAATGTTTCAACAAGTATGTTCTTAATTAATTGATAAAGACTTAAATAGTGAAACTACCAGTATATAAAATACCATCAAACAATAAGTGAGTAAAGTCCTGATGGGCTAGGGTTTAACAAGATCACCATCGCTTTAATCCCTAGATAGATTATAATTAAACTAAAAGGATGATTTATGCGGATCAGTTAATTGTGAACAGGATTCAAACGTGTCTATCTTAGGAGGATGTCCCGCCTAAGTCATTAATAATGATATGCCACTAAGTATTCTGCTTTGTAGTCCGTTTTCTTGTCTCTGATTTCTAGCCTAGGTTTATCATGGATGATCCACACATCACTATGGAAGAATACATCAGACTCAAAGAAGAAAAGGCTCAAAGACATGGTCGAACATTTAATTGGCAAACTGCCACATTTGGTAAGATGGAATTTTGTAAATTAAGATGAGGACGATAGCTTCATGAATTTCAAAACTAAATACCCAGCTATAGTCTTTGATGATACATTTGATGCAGCACTCTTATGCAAACCCATGGTAAGTCCTCTTAACAATAACGAAGTTGACTTTAAAATATCATTTGACGAATCCAACGATGAAGATTACATGGTAATTTTTGACAAAATTCATTTTCTTATAAAAGAATTTATGTCGATAATTTGAAAACGGATTCGGAGAATGAGAATGATAAAGTCAATACGCCATCATCTCCGTCACCAGAACCTATGATTGGTTATATTGACGGTTTAGAGTTCTTTAAAGATTTTAAGAATGAATATCCAGCCATCGCTTTTAATGACGATCTAAAGTCTAAATCAGACCCACTAATTGAACCTTCTGTAAGTTCTCGACATATCAATAAATTTGAATCAAAAAATGAAACATCATTAGCAGAATATGATGAAGATGAACAAAACATTTTATACTTTTATGATTCATTTCCTCTCGACATAATTTTTCCTAATAATCTAAAAACGATCAAGGACAATGATGATAATATCGATATAACACAACCTTCGAAAAGTAATGTAATAAACATTGATACTAAAGGGTCAAATGAACTTCTGAGAACAAATTACGATAAAATCAACGAGAATTTTTTTATCATAACATTGAATGCTAATATCGTGAGTTGGAATTGTCTTAACAACTGGATGCCATTAAATTTCAAAAAAATTTATATATGCCATTTGACATCCCGTTCGACCCCAAACGGTATTATAAGGATGGTGTTCATACAAAAATATTGCGGAGGCCAAGGTACGTTTTTCTTTACTTTATTAAATATTTAAAAAATTAGTCTCTAAGAATGAATACGGCGTATTAAGGTACACCTATACGCCGTATCAATTTATTGTCTAATACGCCGTATTGGACAATTCCATATACGGCGTATCGAGCTGGGTATAAAAACCCGGCATATACGCCAGATTGTTCTTCACACACACACTTTTACTCTCATTTGAAACAAAAAATTACCGTGCCCTTAATCCCAAAAACCAAATCCTTGTTTCTATACTTCTTAAGATCCTAATCGTAAGGTATGATTGCTCTACTCTCTTTCTATTTTTAAAAAAAATTGAATTAGGGTTAGAGTTTGATTTAGAATTAGGGTTTGTGATTTTTCCCATATGCCTATTGAATGCCCCCCCCCCCCCATTGAGTTTTATACATAGGTCAAAGCTGAAATTTGTTACTATAACATAGTAAGGTTAAACGGGTAGAAACGGGGGAAAACCCATTCTTTTTTTCTCTACTGATATGATACGGCGTATTCATTTTGTGACAATCCGTCAAATTCAGGTCGTTATTTTATTCTCGAGTATTAAATATAATTTTCATTTTTATGTTGAGATGTGAACTCATTATTAACCGAAAGAAATTAGGATTTACGTTTGCAAATTAAGTAACGTCAACGAAGAACCGGAGAATCCTACGTTAAGTATCGACGTTTATGTTATTGAATTTTCGTAGAAATATTTTTATTACATTCGTTTTTATTTTTCGTGTCTCGTGCTATTTTTACTTTTTACGAAAAACGACTACAAATCGTACCTTTTTAAATATCGAACTTTGAAAATACTCGCATTTACAAAATGTGAGACAAGTTTGTAAACTCATCCCACTAAAAACATACCCATGTGGGGGCGGCACAAAAGAGCCACGTGGTTTAACCATGTGGCATTCAACCTCTTCCAAATTGCATGTATTGCATGCCTCATTTATATAAAACCATCTCACACACACACAAATCACTTTATAACAAAAAAATTCTACATTCCTCTCTTTCCCTCCTCTCCTTTGACACCAAGAAACACACAACACAAATTCACAAAATTTACAAGATCAAATAATTCTACACTAGCTAAGATGATTCCCTAAGTATAACCCTACATTTTGAAGATGATCTAAAGGAGTTATAAGAAGGTTTATTATACATTTTGGGGCTGGAGTTTTACAAGTAAATATCATGTTTTTGGGTAATAAAAATGGTGGTCTAAAATAAATTAGGGTAAAGATCAAGAGTGGTGTAGAAGGCTTCCATTGTTTTGGTCATTTTTTCACCATTTTCCTCATTATATTGGGTATAATCTCTACTTGTTCTTGTTGTATTTATATTTTTGATTTCATTTTTATGTATGTACATGTATGATATATGATGATCAAGAAATAAAATGATACATGCATGCATAGATCTAGGTAAGAAATGACTAAATCAATTATTAAAACTTGCTAGAAATCATTGAAAATTTAGGGCTGTTGTTAACAGCAAGTTCTGGATTTTTTGGTTGGCTTAATGGTTGATTTGATTTACCTAAGTTGTAGATAATTGAGTTATGAACATATGGCTAATTGGATACTGAATGGAAAGTAAAAATTGAATGAGTTATGACCATTTTACCAAAAGACATCAGTTCTGACCTTGCTATACAGATGGCACAAAAAGTCATACTTACGTACTGAGTTGGCTAAAAACCTAAAACTATGAGACCTAGATAAATCATGTCGGTTCTGTACCAATTGTATAATCAACCAATTCATTATGGTTTGTATATGGAATCAAAAATGCTGAAAGTGAGTTTTCAGTCCGAATTTGCAACTTGACCTTTGTGTAGTGATTTGATCATAAGTATATGTATACTTTAAATAAGTATAAAAGTAACCTTGGATCTGTAATATATACTTAAATATGAAACTAAGGATGTAAAGTTTTCAATTATATCATTTACGGTTATTAAAATATGACTATTTTTGTAAACCTAAACGTATATAAAATTTTACGTCTACACGAACACTATGATTAATAAAACGTTTTTACCACTAAAACCCGAGGTGGTAGGACCCACTTCTTGGGAGTTTTTAAAAGTTAACTTACTGATAATAAACATGTCCCGACTTCGAGAACCCAAAAATTTATAATAATACTCATTTACAAGCTTAAATGGGCCATAAGGCCTAATTGGGCCACTAGGCCCAATGTATTAAAATAGGCATATTGGACTTGGCTTTAAGCCCAACCCACTTGGGTTTAATTAATGGACTAAGACCTGGTCTTGGGTTAACAATATCAACCTAATAACTTAATGGGCTTGCTTAATGGGCCTATTGGGCTTTTTTGGACCAATTTGGACAATACTAGTAAAATGGCTAATAAAAACAAGTTAAAACCCTAAAAAACTTTAAGTGTGAAATATTTATATTTCAAGAGCATGATCAACATATAAACTACATGTATACATATACTTATTTAATTTATGAATTATCATTTATTTTTATCGACTAGAAACCTAAGACCCGTTACAATTTGTATAGGTCTCGGTTGATCTACGTGCTTACGCCCGAAGTTCTTATTCATTGATATTCTCGTCCGACATCACTAAGTGAGTTCATAGCCTCGCATTTTTACACTTTAATTATTTTATAAACCCGCGAGGGAGATAACATGCTTGTTTTTAAAATAGAACACAAGGGAGATTGTATGTTAGTTGCCTGGATTATTATAAGTTAGCTTAACTCACTAGACAAAAGACCCGCGGAAATCATGAATTGTTAATTGCCGGTAGATGGCATACGCTTATACATGGAATAGTACTATTTGGAGGCTGCCACCTCCAATCCGTGACGACTAGCTATCGTCAAGTGTCAGGAATATGACACAACGGATGCGTTGTATAGAGAATAATATGCACTCATAGCGAGGGTGTATAGTGGGCATACCTTGTTGGGAACCCCAACATAATTAGATGGTAACGTTCAATGTCATGAGGCTTATAAATAATCCCCCGATATAACTTTGTTTGGCCACATCGTTATATCCTGATGAATATTGAGAAATGATACTTGTGTTCGGAGATTAGATGTTGGGAACCCCAACATATTTTTATGATTTTATATATAAACTCTATGGATTCACTCAACATTATTGTTGACTTTTAGCATGTTTTATCTCAGGTCCTTGAAGGTAATTCGGCGATGGAGATTTTGGTTGTCGCTTATGGAAAAACCAAATGTTTTGAAGGCCCATTAAATAAATGTCATTCGAGGAATATTTCAAAAATGTTGTATGAATTATGAAATGATTTGTGACCTATGATGTAAAGTTTTATTCGAATGAATGTATTTTAAAATGTCTCTTTTCGAGTTGTTTTCTATGCTTGAGTTATTGTATTAATACGTAGCACCCCAAAGGACCCTTCCGTTGAGATATACAAAAATGGAGGTGTTACACATTTCCAACGAATACGATGTATCAAAGATTTTTCCCCTAATATCGAAACCTATACGATGTATTCATTATTCTGGATACAGCGTATAGATATCTTTTGAAAACCCTGTGTGGTCTCTTTAATACGGCGTATTCACTTACCCATACGCCGTATATTCATAAAAATCTCTATACGGCGTATTAAATCTAGCCTATACGCCGTATCCTCAAAAAACCACTAAACGGCGTATTCATATATCCCTATACGACGTATCTACCCCTCGAACAGAATAGTTAAAAAAGTAATTTATCTGTGTAATGCTTCCGTGTTACTTATAGATATGAAACCTTTACCATCTAGGGATCAGAGGAACCCATGGATCAGGTACCAGGTTAAGGGATACGACGAGGATATAGTACACAGCTACGAGCATAGGCTTAAGACGATATGGGGTAGGTCGGTTAACTAGGTACACATTCTAGATTTTGTCGGTTTGACTGAGGAGATGAGGCAGACTCTGGGTAATCGGTTAAGTATGGTTTACACTAGGGATGAGGGGCAGGAGTTATTTACTAGTCATACGTGGAAGAGGTTGTTTGAGATCAGGGCACCATTGGTTCGGGAGTTTATTTTGGAGTTTTTGAGTACATGTAGGATGAGCGATACGTATATGAGGTTGGATGTTACTGACACGTTATGTTTTCAGTTAGGAGGTGCTAGACGCAGGATGACTTGGAGACAATTTATTTTGGCGTTGGGATTACATACTGAGGAGGAGATAGCAGAGGCTGGGTTTGGAGCCTATTGGTAGGGTAGTGAGAGAGTGATCCCCAAAAAAGGGGATCTTAGGGATTATTGGATAGAGATCTTGTCTAACAGGGACTTCTTGGGGCCCGCCCTCTCTTATGTTTTCATTCGAGACCCTATGAGGAGACTATGCCATAGAATGATAGCCTACAATATTTCTGGTAGGGGGCAGGCACCTAAGAAGGTGACCGGTGTCAATCTCTTCTATCTTCACAACATGGACCGAGGGACTGCCAACCTCCTATATTAATTAGCGCAGTACCTGTTTAGGCATGCTAAGGGGAGGAAGAGTGGAGCTAGGCTGTCTAAGGGTCACTTCATTGGGCGTCTTATAGCTTATTTTGGACTGGTTAATGATCAAGGGTTAAGGGGTTGAATTACCAAAGCACAACAAGTGAAGTACCCTATCAACAACGAGCTAAAGAGACAAGCACGAGTGAGCTAACTTCTCATGACCTCATCTAGGGGGAGATTGTTAGGTTCACATAAATGGACCCGAACAAAGAAGCTTCGGTCACTCGAAGATACAAGACAAAAGTCTAGCTCGTTAGGTGGTTAATTAATGTTTATTATGTATACGGGCCAAGATGTAAAAAGCCCAAAAAGAAAGCCCTCAAAGGAAAATCCTAGTTAGTATAAATACACCTAGTTTAGTCAAATTTAGGTTAGCCACTTCATTATTATTTTTCATCTTAAGGGTTTGTAGCAACTTTTAGTTTCTTTCAATCAAAAGTTCTTTAATGTTTAATCTTTTATTGCCATTGATCTTGTGATTTCATCCATGGAATGATCTAGGGATCCTACAATTGGTATCAAGAGCCTACAAGATTGATGTATTGATTTGGTTTGTATTTTTTTTCTATTGATTTCGAAAAAAAAAGAGGTTTTTGTTTTTGATTATTTGTTTGTTTTTGATTCTTGATTCAAAGATGGTTTATGTTTAATCTAATATCATTCAAACCATCTTGTTAGCAATCAACGATCTCGTGATTTTCTTTTGATCATTTTTTTTGTTCGTGTATTGTTAAGCAAAAAAAAGAGGGTCTTTGGTTTCGTGTTTTTGTGCTCACCGAACGAGTCATTCGATCTAGAGGACCGAACGAGGGGAGAGGATCGAACGAGTGGATCGAACAAGCGATCGAACGAGTGGTTCGAACTAAGCGATCGAACAAAGCGATCGAACTAGTGGGGATCGAACAAAGACAATCGAACAAGGGGTTCGAACAAGGGGATCGAACAAGCTCACTTCGTTGAAGATCGAACGAGTTCAAGTCGTTTCGATCGAACGAGTGTATTATTAGGAGGGTCGAACTAGTGGAACTCTAGTTAGGTTCGAACGAGTTCAAGTCTTTAAGGATCGAACGAGTTTATTCTTAGTGGATCGAACTAAGGAGCGAACAAGAGGACCGAACGAAGGGAAAACAAGGTAAATCGAACAAGTCGTTCGAACGAGTGGATCGAACAAGCTGATCGAACGAGAGGATCGGTCTAGCCAATCGAACGAGCGGATCGAACCAAGCAACCGAACATGCTCCTCCCTTGGTGAACCGAACGAGTGGATTTTTTCAAGTTTTGGACCGAACCAGTTTTATACTTCAAGGACCGAACTAGCAATTTTTTTTCCCTGAATCGAACAAAAACAAACTCAAACTCAAATTAAATGAATCATCAATCACTTATGATCAGATCATTTAGAAACAAACTTATTCAATGGCAACCAATGAAGAAACAAATGCTGCGGGTACCGATACTCGTCCACCTATGTTGGTTGAAAGTGACTACGACTCTTGGAAGATTCGTATACACAGGTACATTCGAGGCAAACCCAATGGCAAGCTGATATGGAACTCCATTCAGAATGGACCTACACCTCACCCGATGGTCACTGATCCTCCACCTACTGATTCTACTATTATGCCCGCACCTAGGAAGAAACTTGATTCTGAATTCAATGAGGAGGAAAACAAACTCGAAATGGCTGACACTCAAGCTGAAATCATCCTCAGTCAAGGTCTTCCCCGACACATCTTCAACATACTCAATCAGACAAGCACTGCAAAGGAGATTTGGGATAATGTGGAATTGCTTATGCAAGGATCAGGTAGGACTCTTCAACAAAGGAAGGAAGATCTGTTTGATGAGTACGAACGCTTTCGTGCCATTGGAAACGAGTCCATTCATGACTACTTTGTGCGTTTCCACAAGCTTGTGAATGACATGAAGATTACTCAGCTCGAAATCCCTACTCATCAGATGAACACTAAATTTGTCAACAATCTTCCAGCCTATTGGGGTAAGTATGTGACTAATGTCAAACAGAACATGGATATCTCAACCACACCTTATGTTCAGATCTATACTCATCTCAAAGCCTACGAGCCTCATGCCAAAAAGACTCTCAAGAAACAGGAGCAGTCTACAAGTATTGTTGATCCACTGGCCTATGTTGCTCACACCACATCTGCACCTGCTCTTTCATCACCCTCAACTCCTAGTCCTCAACCTACTGCTCAGTCTCCGAATGACGCTTTGATGGCCACTATGACTCAGATTGCTAATCTCTTAAGTGGTTTCCAAAAGCAGTTTCCACCCACCAACAACCAGCTCCGGACTTCCTCCAACTCAAGGACTCATGCTACGGTGCATGATGGTCACATTGTTACTGAACCAGTTCAGAGGAAGGCTCCAGGTAATAATGGTAATACAGGTACTCGAGGCAAGAAGGTGATATGTTACAACTGCAGAGGAGAAGGACATGTTGCTAGGCAGTGTAAAGAACCCAAGAGAAAGATGGACTCTCAGTACTTCAAAGATAAAGCTTTACTGATGGAAGCTAAAGAGAAAGGAGATGTGTTAGATGCTGAAGCTGAAGCATTCCTCGCTGATGTGGAATGCACCGCACCTTATGATCAACCTCAGGCACTGACTACAACAAACATGTTTCAAGCCAATCATGAGGATGCATATGACTCAGACGTGGATGAAGGCCCCAATGCTGCTGTCGCTTTCATGGCCAATTTGTCATCCACTAGTGCAACCAACAGTCAAGTCAATGAGGTACACTCCAATGACAATCAAATCTTTGATAATGTGGATTATCAGTTGAATCAGGAGATGCACCAGGAAGAACATTTAGACTCCGATGCTGAGACTGAGATTGATGACAATACGATCCCGTATCATCAGTATCTTCTTGACACCGAAGCCCAAAATGTTCCAACTGAGGTATCTGCTGACACATCTGATAAAGTTTCTATGATTGCCATCTTAACTGACTTGCAAACCCAACTAGACGGACATGCTAAGGTTAACCAAGAAAAATGCTTAGAAGTCGAGACCTTAAAAAATGAGCTTTCTCAATGCAAGCAAGAAATATATCGTCTAGATACCCAAAAGGTCAAACTCGATCTTGAACACAAAGTTAGACTGGAACAAGCCCTAGTGATTCAGCGAAACAAGCGGAACGCTGAACTTGTGCAAGAAAACGATTTGCTTAAATCCACTCTTTCAGGAAAAGAAAAATCAATTGCATTTTTACAATCTGAAAAAGAAAAGATTTTATCTGAGAAAAAGGATCTAGCAGATAGTTATCTTGATGAAATCGTTTGTTTAAAGAATGCTAACAAAGTTGCAAGAGATATATTGCAAAGATTTAACATGCCAACAGAAACTATTCCTATGCTTTTTAAGAAACCAAAAATGGCAACCGCTGACTTGCACAAGGACCTCCTAGGTACCCGTAACCCAGGTCTAGGTTATATGGCCAAGCGTGCTCAACCTGCGTTGTATGATGCTGATACCCTTTTGCATCTTACTCACCAACCCGTTAGTATATGGGATAGTGAAGAGGTCTTGGTTCAACAAGTGTTACATGAAAAAAGAGAGATCGACAAAACCAGAGACATGTTTAGACCCGCAAACGTTTCTATGAACAAGCTATGCCTTAAGTTTGTTCCTCAACAGGAACTGTCTCGTGAACAGGCATATTGCTTCCGCCAATGAACGTGGCTAGTCAAACTAGTAACCTAGATAGTCCTTCACTCCTTTGTTCCGTAAAAGTCGACAACCAAGTCAAGTTCAGACCAGTCCTTCGAAATGTGAATGTTGTTTTTCCTCAATTTTGAAGGTATCATAAAATAAAGAACAACACAAAAACCTAGATTATGTTTCTGAATGGTGTATTTTATTATGCAAACATTTCGTTGAACAACAACTGTTACCCTTTTACGACCAATTTCAAAAAACATATCCAATCTTGCTAATGAAACATTTTTCAAAGAGAAAAAAATTGAACAGATTATTGATGAGATTGGAGCGGAGTATGAACAATGTGTTTCTTGATAACAAGACCTGACCATAGAGAAGAAAAATCCTTTTAATCAAAATACTAGCTTAATTGCTGGATGTTTAGAAAAAGATATCTGCTCTATTGTGCTTACTTTCCGATATTGTTTGCCCCTAGTTCGAATTGCCTTTGCGAACGAACTTAGATCTGCAAGCATAGGGACCACAACTAAAGTTCTTGAACTAAAGCTGAAGATTTCAAACAACAAAAATGTGGTCCAGATTGAATCTGAGAAACGTAACTCACATTTACAAAAGAACCATTTGAATTACAACTTAAATTTCAAAACTAATAAACAGTTGCATAGACACTTCCCCAGTGCTCCAATGCAATTTTGAAATTAACAATTAAGAAAGTAGCTTCAAGGGAAAGATGACACTACAGGAATTTAGAAACTCCAGATCAACCATCACAGAAGTTGAATGGTAGGTTTCCATTGAAGGTAGCTGTGAACCAACAGCCGTTAGAAACAGACAAATTCAGTTGAAATGATATGATTTACCTCTCTCAGGATTCAGCTAGATGGCCTTAAGGTAGAACACGTGAGTCTGCAAAGACGGTATGATGAACTGTCAAAGGCGAATACTCACTCACGTACTGCGAACATTGAGAAGCTTAGTGCCTTAACTGCAGAAAATACCAAGCTGAAAGCCCTAGTGCATGGTAAAACAAGTAGTGGACCTTCAACCTCTGAGACACCCAAAGTGCTTGCTCCTGGAATTTACAACTTAGGTTCTAAGTATATTCCACCACCCAAACGTGCTAACTGGGTGAAACCAACCCCGTTGCCTAAGAAAAAGCAAGTTACTTTTCAAGAACCACCCAGGACTTCAACTAGACCCACACAGAAACCACCAGTGCAACAAAACAAGAAGCCTAATGTTTCTGTGAATCTGCCTACAAGAACCAAACCTGCCACTGAACCTCGCAAACCTATGCCAAAGAGCGACACTCGGAACCATCGTATCTGGCCTAGTAAAAGTGAGAACGCGAGGAGAGCAGCAATTCACAATAGGAACTTGAATTTTGATCATAATCAGTTTGTGATTCGTTCTTTGAAGTCTGTGAATACCAAAACCCCCCAGGCCAAACATAGTGTGAATCATACTAAGAAGGTTTGGAAAGCAACCAGGAATCATAATGTGAACACTACTAAGACAGCTTGGAGACCAACTGGAAAGGTTGTTGGTAGTGTTAAGCCTCAGTGGAAACCCACTGGACGACATTTTGCGTTGTATGATAACTGTCCTTTAACTAGGATAATGGAACCCATTGTTGAGCCTTTAGAACTTACCCCGAGCGTTAGTTCTAGTTCCAAAGTTACTATGATCTCTAGGTTCACTGATTGCAAACTTAGTGATCGAAAGGCTGGTTCCAAGGGGTTATCTGGTATTTTTGAATGCTAAAGCATTGTATCCTTTGTATATTTGTGTATTTTTTATTAAAAAAAAATAGTGTAGTATGGCTTGCAGTTATTTCAGACTGTAACCCGGTCTTAACCCAGAGACTTAATGTACGTTTCAGTGCATTATTTCTTCCACAGACAAGAAGTTGTCTAAGACCCGAACACTTTTTCTCATAAACAATTTGTTTTATCAAACATGTTCGGTGTCAACATTCAGACATTGACCAAACCCTTTTCTATTATTCCTAGGTCATTGTTTGAGGGGGAGAATCAGGTATACTAACAGTTTTGCAGGTTTGTTGGACGCACTGTTGCTGATTCTAGTACTAAAAGATTGAAACAACCCACAACCTACGTCTTTAGACGGTTTGATTTATCACTCCTATCTCGGTATGTTTCAGATCTAGTTTTAATATTCACTTGATATTTGTGCTCATTTAGCTCACCTCAATGTTTGAGGGGGAGCTCACAACATTTTAAGTCCATTATAGATCAAAACCATACAAAAGTTGCATACTTTTGATCAGTGGAGAAAATGTGACTTAAATGTAAACCGGATAACTAATGATTCGATTGATTCAAAATGCTAAGTCCTATCCTTACATGTGCGCAACGCATGTGCAAAACATATTTCGAATATCAATGCACATGTATAGGGGGAGTAAAAGTGTCAATATACTCAACAATGTCAAGATACCAAAGCTTTTGTGT